>DF357874.1:2287-18121 GCA_000787875.1 Solanum virginianum | reverse complement strand
AATCTGTAAAACTTACCTTTGAGTTTAGGCGGTATCTTCTTATCACACAGTACTCCAGATGCAAGTCTCCATTTGGTCCATGTTGCCCCAATACGGTGTGCAACAAACCAAACACTCAATAACAAATAAACTCAACATAACTTATCCCATCACTACTAATCCCAACATAACTTATGCCACACATAATTTATCCCTTTCTAACTTCTATTCAAACCAAACGATCCCTTAATATCTAAAGTTTCAGAAGTCCTATTTTGAAAATTGTGTCAATTGAAATGGAGAGTGTTTCTTTAGTATTTGATGTATGTTCATATATGTTTGACAAGCATTTGCTGAATAAAATGATGGTCAGGGGTGGAGCTAAATTTGTTGGAAAATTATATGAAATCTTTTTGTGTATATATAAATTGTTGAAACCCCTTGAATCTTGATATCAATGGAAGCTTCTGGTGTATCAACAATCAAAGTTTTAGGTTGCATAATTCAAATCCAAGAGTGCAATTGTTGCGTTCCTTGTTAGAGTTTCTAGCTCCTGTCATGGATTTGGGTGTGGAAGTCACTTAGATATACCTTCATTGGAAAACTTGCTTCTATAAGTGACTTTGCTGATATTTATGTTTGTACTGAGGCCTGCATACTCCCTACCTCCCCAGACTCCACTTTTGTAATGTTGATGTTGTTTGTACTTTTATTTGGTTGAATTTAGTTAATGGTTTCTATTGGGACATTTTGATTGGAGAATATGAATTATGTTGGGCCTATTTGTTAGCATTACTAATAATTTTAGTTAAAAGAGGTTTGGATGAAAAAGGAAATACACAAGTTTGAATTGGCAAATAAATTAAGAGCTGACCGGTATAATTCCTTAGATTCTTGCCTTCAGTTTTCAAAGTATTGCTCTCTATCTCTTTTGCTTTACCTTTTTTACTGGTTTCTTACTTATATTGCTTCTTGACCTGACCACTACTTTCTGCTGAAAATTGGGGGATTGCTTCTGCTAAGAGTCCGTGCTTTTTGTGGAGAACGGAGTGTCAAGGAAGCTTATGATACACCATATCACTTTGTTAATGCAAAGAAAAATAAAGAAGATTGAAAACAAACATTTTTGTTACATGTTTTCCTAGTAATTTTTACTGATGGAATGATCTCCTGCCAGATTCTCCTGGAGGTGCAAGCTGAAGGGTCACTACCTTCTGGTTTTGGCTTTGATTCAACCGGAAACGACTTGGCATTAGTTCCAGTTGAACCTTTGAGATCATCTGTTACAATTGCTGGTGGTCGAACATTGTCCAATGGTTTCTCTACTGGATATAGCTCCAATGCATATCAAGGGAGTTCTTTGAATTCCAGTTATGGTGATCCAGAGGATGGATATGATAGTCTGAGGCCTGCAAGTAAAGGTGAAAGGGGAGGGTTGGCAGGGTTATCCAATCTGGGCAACACATGCTTCATGAATAGTGCACTTCAGTGTCTGGTTCATACACCTCCGCTTGTTGAATACTTCTTGCAGGATTATACTGATGAGATTAACAGACAGAATCCTTTGGGGATGCATGTAATGTTGCTTCCTTTGTCTATGTTGTGTACTTTTTTCGAGGAAGAGATCCATATTTAAGTTTCTAATACCTGTTGTAGTTTTACAGGGTGAGCTTGCACTTGCATTTGGTGAACTATTGAGGAAACTGTGGTCCTCTGGCCGAACACCTGTGGCACCTCGTGCATTCAAGGGAAAACTTGGTCGATTTGCTCCCCAGTTTAGCGGATATAACCAGCATGATTCTCAGGTTGGTTCGGCTTCTCTGAGAATGTCATATTTGCCACAGGGTTTCCTCAATGCTAATTTTGGTCTTTAGGAATACTTCTGTATCATCTGGTGGTGAATGTACGTATTACCCACTAGTAGAGCCTGTTGCTTTTCGTTGCCTAGAATATTGCTGGTAGCTTTTCCCTATAGGTAGCAGGCCTTAAGTTCAGATGTTCCCCTTGCCTCTTATGTTTCAAAACACAATTCTCTTAAAATGCTGCTAGATATTTCAACAAGTGATATGCTCCTCTTTCTAGGAACTACTCGCCTTCCTCTTGGATGGATTACATGAAGATTTAAATCGTGTCAAGCAAAAGCCATATTTTGAGACAAAGGACTCAGATGGTCGTCCAGATGAAGAAGTTGCTAACGAGCTTTGGAGATACCACAGAGCCAGAAATGACTCTGTTATAGTTGATATTTGCCAGGTTCTTAGCCTTTGATCATTTTCTGTCTATGAGTTATTTGTTATGTCCTCCTGTACTGAATTTCTTAATTGACTAGGATTGTCTTGATTGACCTTTATGCAAGTGGTTTTATATTTCTAGTCCTGGGAATTGTTATTATTTTTTTCTCTCTCTTCCCTCTGTCAGCTTGAGTTCTACAGTGCGACTTACTGGAGGCTGATAGTTGGTTTTCCTTTCTGGTGACAAAGGCTATTCAGTAATGCTTGGATAGAACTCAGATGGCATATAAAATATCTGAAATTGATGCTCGTTTCTTGTTAGTGCATATGGCCACAAAGTTCACTCATACTGAAGCTATTTATTTCAGGGACAATATAAGTCTACACTGGTTTGTCCCGTCTGCGACAAAATCTCAATAACATTTGATCCCTTCATGTATTTGTCTCTGCCACTTCCTTCAACAGTCACAAGGACAGTGACAGTAACAGTGTTTTATAGTGATGGCAGTGGCCTTCCAATGCCATATACTGTTACCGTCTTGAAACAGGGTTATATTAAAGATCTTGCACAGGCTTTAGAAAGTGCATGCTGCTTAAGGAATGATGAATACCTCCTACTTGCAGAGGTAATGTTGTTTTGTTATTTGTTCACATTTTGTATGGGTAACAGACATGTGCATGCCTAGGCATATGTTTGTACCAGAATCGTATATCTGCTCACATGTAAATATTTTTGTTCATTTGTTCGAAATGTGCTACTGTTTGTTTCATGAGAAGTCTCCTGAGCAGGTCTATGATCATCGGATATTTCGATACATTGAGAACCCTACAGAGAGTTTGAGTTCAGTTAAGGATGATGAACATATTGTTGCGTACAGACTCCCGAAAAGGGTGGCACAACTGACAAGACTGGAGATTAGTCACAGGTACCAGGAAAAGTAAGTTTAAATCCTTGAATTATTTTGATACTTATTTTTAAAAAAATTCTTTAGTCTTGTAGCTAATTTATAAGCTGTTAAAATTAAAAGTTCTGTTATTTTTTGCCCAGCAGCTGCCCCATTCGTCATGATTCATTTTTTATGCATTTGATAATTTACTAGTCTTCTCCTGGTATTGCTTTTAGCAACTTGAGTGAAAATGTAGACTCGTGAATTTGTGAATACTCTGAATTTGGGTCACTCATCAAGAAAAAAGTATCTATTCGGACTGGTGTCTTGACTATGCTTGTTATAGCTTATTCTTCACCTGCCATTGACCATCATGTATTTTCTATAGGTGTATCATAGACAGTTCGAAGGCCAGTGAGAGGAAGCTGTTCTTGACACCACTTGTTACTTTTTTGGAAGACCCATGTAATGGGGCTGATATTGATTTTGCTGTCCATAAGGTCATTGCTCCATTAAGAAGAAAAGCATTCATCTCATCAGCACCTGGTCTTAAGGATGGTGCAGAAAATGGTTCTCCCTCGGAAACAATTGAAGTACCAAAGAACAGTTGTACTATCCAATATGGTCGTGAAGGTCAATCAACAGAGTGCATAGATCCATTGGGGAATTCCAGCATGGGGCTGGCATTTCACCTTTGTCTAACTGATGAACGGGGTACTAACTGCAGGCCAGTTGTAAAAGATACGGTGATACAACCAGTTGGAGGAATGCAGAAGGTGATATTGGATTGGACTGAGAAGGAATACGAGCTATAT
The DNA here is from genome assembly GCA_000787875.1 of Solanum virginianum. Lineage (NCBI taxonomy): Eukaryota > Viridiplantae > Streptophyta > Magnoliopsida > Solanales > Solanaceae > Solanum > Solanum virginianum. The sequence continues at coordinate 14,209 of DF357874.1, read as the reverse complement.
GATACTAGCTACCTCAAAGACCTTCCAGAGGTTCACAAAAGTGGACTTACAGTGAAGAAAACCAAGCAAGAAGCTATATCCTTGTTTTCGTGTTTGGAGGCCTTCCTAAAGGAGGAACCTTTAGGACCAGATGATATGTGGTATGTTATGAGATGTTTCCTTTTAAGAAGTTTTTATCCACTTGATGTGGAATTAAGTGTATGTTTATGATCTTAATACAGGTACTGTCCTCGCTGCAAGGTGCATAGACAAGCCTCCAAGAAGTTAGATTTATGGAGATTACCAGACATACTTGTTTTCCACTTAAAGCGGTTCTCTTATAGTCGATGGCTGAAGAACAAGCTTGATACGTTTGTGAATTTTCCCATACATAATCTCGATTTAAGCAAGTATGTGAAAAGTAAGGATGCATCTGAGAGCTCCCATGTGTATGAGCTATATGCAATAAGCAACCATTATGGTGGACTAGGAGGTGGGCATTACACAGCTTACTGCAAGGTACTTATTAATTTGTCTTGTCCTTTTGTTGAATATCTTTGTTAGAGTAGTTGCTACCTAGAATATATTCTTCTTGAGCTAGCAAAATAGCTCGAGTCTCATCCAAGGGGTTCCGATGGCCTTGGTTGACTGTAGGTTCATTTTATACTTGCAAACAACTGATGGGTTCTTTTAATTGGCAGTTGATTGATGATGACAGATGGTATCATTTTGATGATTCCCATGTTTCACCGGTCGCTGAATCTGATATCAAAACATCAGCCGCCTATGTGTTGTTCTATCGAAGAGTTAAAGCTCAACAAAATGGAGTTGTGGGAGGATCCTTCCAGTGCTATAGAAGCTCTTGAATGCAATTGACTGTTTGGTCTTACACCCGTATGATAAGGACGGAATTCTTGGCTGTCTGACGGGCTAGTTCGTGAGATGGCTAATGTGGTTGGGGCTCCTCTTATCCTAGGCAAATTAGAAGTAGGTGCTCTGTCAGTTAGAGGCACCAAGAGGAGAACAGATACTGGGTGAGGCTCTAGTGTTTCTTGAAAGCCTTCAAAAAAAAAATTTAAGAGAAATTTTGTACGTCTTGGGTATCCGATGGTATCTGAGTTATTCGTAAGAGGCATTATACTCTTGTAGAGTAGTGTTGTGCTCATCATTTTTTTAGCGAAAGAACTTGTATTCAAGGACCAAACCTTTTTATATTAATTACATATAGCAGCTGATTTTATTATGACAGTTTGGTTAAGTTTTTTAGTACCAACAGTCATCAGTTATCAGCATTTTCCTGTGATTAGAGGTGATAAATGGGTGGATTGGATTGGACTTGGATTATAGATTGAGTTAAAATGGATTGGATCACAATCCATCCATATAAAATATGAGTAAATATGAATTTGATTAAATATGTGCACAATTTTTTGTAGAGCAATTAAGAATATTTTGTTATGAGTTGAGAGATCTATAGGTCTATATAAGTACTCATATTTTACCCATTTTGATTATATTTGTATAAACTTTTAAAATAGATCAAATTATATTTATCAATTTAAAAAATATGAATAATCCATTAAAATAAATATGATACAATGAATTTCTTTTGTCTTAGGGACTTGTAAGATGTAAACAACTGAAATTGTTTTTTGGAGGTTGGGATTTTTGGGGAAGAGCACAAATAAACTATAAAATTGAATGGAAGTTCCAACGGAGTGTTGGTCTTTTTTTGCAGTTTAAACTTAGGAAAATTTGACGCATTAAGATGAAATATCAATGACAGCCATTAAGTAGAGGAAACCATTTCCATAAAATAATCAAGGACAGCGGATAGGATGGGAATTATGGATCAGCTATCATGTTATAAATCTAATGCGATAAATCAAATCTAGTGTCAAAAATAATCAAAGAATACAAACAGCAGTGATTCTTCTTCCGAACTATTACAAAATCTTGTTCCATAGTCCAAATCTCAGGAGAGTGCCAGTGAAATAAAAAGGACAAGGCAGAGAAGTAAGGACTTGCAGCGAGAAAGACTTGTTCCCTGAGAATTGCACAACATTAGCAGCTACCAAAATTCTTGAGTTAATATCACATATGGATTGTTTTCACACAAAGTCAGTCAATTTTCATTTTTAACTCCAAAATCCCTCAAATATAAATTATTTTCGCACAAAGTCACTCAACTTTGATTTTTAACTCAAAAGTCATTAACTATCAATGTTTTATCCTCAAAGACCCCACCCGCTAAAATATAAGATGACCCAAAAATTAATCTTTTTATTACTTATTCCCCAAACTAATCTTTCTCTTTTCCTTCTCTGCGTATTTGATGTACAAATTAGAGCTGAAACACCCAACAGCATCTGGAGTTTCCAGAACATCAACCAAAAAACAATCGATCGAGTTAAGAAAGCTTACCAATACCAATGCAGAACATGAGTGTAACCAAAGTAAAAACTAATCTCGAAGAGACCAGATTTCGCATGATAGTAATATATAGCACATATAAGTAGACATATAGAGCAGTGGAGGCAGCTGAGAAGAATTAAATATACTGCCAATTATAGTTCTCCCTGTTCAGCAAATAGCATGTTCCAACAATTGTCACACAACAGTGACAATGATCAGAACAATGAACACGAGGAGAATGATTTTGTGGAGGTCGGAAGATGTCACCAATGGACAAGTTTCCAACGAGACTCTTCAATTACATCCCTTTCCTATACAAGAAGCTAACCAGCCAAACACTCCAATTACTATAAGGATATTCATGCAAATACTTGATCAATTGCAATGGTTTAAATGGATATATTTTTTTATTTTTAAAATATTAATTAGAAATAAAAATTAATTATTTAGGTTGAGTGAAAATAAGTTAATTTGAACTTAAAAATAAAACTTGAGTAAGAAAACGGTTCATAGTTGAGTAACCGTGATATTCTCTCAAGTGTATACTTGGAAATTAAAGAGGTACTTACTAACTAGTACAGTAAAATAAATCTGAAAATGTATAAAGGAAGAAATGCTGACCGAATCAGAAGTAATGGCTAGATAACCGGAGGAGGAGCTTGCTGGAGGCGTAGATCCAGACCCACCGGAGCTGCTATTCGTACTCACAGCGTTGATTGCCGGGACTCCTAAGGGGTAGGCCTGAGATCCGTCGGGCTTGAAGAGGCCATAGTTTCGCTCCGAGCTAGGACCAGGCTTGAGGTTCTCATTGAACAAGGCAAATACGTATATGTTCAAATCCGAGTTAGGCCTCATGGGTGTACCCTTTTTCTGACCAATAAGCTTCATGAGATTACAGTTATATTTCCTAGCATTCTCCGGTGTAGCTCCGGCCTCGTCGGCGTCTCCCTTTGACGGCCATCCCGTCTCCGAGATCTGCACGCAGACGTTTTTGTACCCGATGGAAGCTAAAGCAGAGTGAACAGCATCGATCTGAGCGAAAAGCATGTTGTCGTAGTGGAGATTGGACTGTGGATCAACCATCCCGGAGTTGGGCTGAAACAGAACGAAATCAAGGGAGACCTGCTTGGGATTTCCCTTGTAAGCAAAGTAAGGATAAGCATTGATCAGAAAAGGTGAGCCAGTTTTGCAATGGAAGTCCACGATCTGGGTAACACAGTTGACAAGATCTCGACGGAAAGCTCCAGCAGAAGGGGGATAGGAAGTTTGCAGAATAGCAAGAGAATGTGCGGTGGTGACAGTGACTTGCTTGTCCAATTTGAGATTAACAAGAGCAGTGTGGACACTTTGCATAGCAGGGAGGAGGTTGTCGGTGAGGGTGGTATCGTTAAAGGTGAGAACCTCATTACCGACTGCGATGCAGGTGATTTTAGTAGCAGGTAAGTAAGCTTGGACATTGGTCTTAACCCATGATTGAGCTTTAGAAGGATCTTTCATCTTGGCAAGGTACTCATTGCCGAGACTGACGATGAACTCAACGCCGGTGTTAGCAAAGGCTTTGAGGACATGCGGGTCAGCATCGTAGAGCTTGATTCTCGTAGCTCCGATGGATTTGACCAAGGGTACCACATTTTCCGGCGAGGGAAGATTGTCGGCGATTTGACCGTAGTTGATGCCGAGAGAAGCCACCAAAGTTGGAGTAAAAACCAGGAGAAAGAGGAGAAGCAATGCTGGAGAAGAGTGTTCCATGAGCTAAAGGTGAAAGTGCTTGCGGACTATTGACAGCGCCTGCCTGCTTTTATCGTCTTCTCTTTATTTATTAGTAAATAAAATACGGAAAACAACTTGTGTGAGCATCTTACTAGTATTTATTTGAGTTTAGGATTTGTTGCTTTAGACTGACGAAAGAATAACACCAAAAACACTTTAGATGAGGAATTAATTTTGAATAAAAAATAGCATGGCTGTAGAGAAAACTGTTACGTAGACAGGTGCCGTTATGTTATGTAAAAAAAGGAGATGCCTTGATTGAGCTGTAGTCCATTCAATCATGCTACCTAACTTTATGAATCAATGTGCGATGGGCTCAAAATATCTTTCATAAGTGCAATAATTTCAGTATTGATTGGGAATGGACTAACATTGGCACGGTTGGTTTTGTTACTCTACAAAATTTTGTAAGTTATATATTTGATATAAATTTTTGCCGACCACTAATCTGTTGCACATTTTACGGAAAAGGGAGTAATATAGTTTTTGTTGACCACTCTAATATAGCTTTTGTTGACAACTCTAATGTAAAAGTAAAATTTTTTTCATTTCTTTATGAAGAGAATCTTGCATTGTTTTCAAAACATGAGCTTTCCTTTCCTATTTTGTGATGCAAAATGACATTCAATAGCCATCTGCTCAAAGTTTTAGCCACTGTTAAGCTTCTTTCCTATGACCAACCAACTAATTAGAGATTGTGACAGAGTCTGCTTGATTACTCCTTTCAGCTTCTCAAAAAATAAAAAAGTATTTGAATTTTAGTTTGAAAAAAGCTCCAGTTTCCAAGAATGTGATAACATCCATCCCCATGTGGCCTAAAGTCTAGTTATATTCTTCTTCCACTTAGATAAAAGTTGAAGAAAGGAGAAAAGGAGATAAAAGTTGAAGAAAGGAGAAAAGGACGGAGCTAGAAATATGATTCCTTGGGTAATTTTCACTATGTACTGCAAATAATTGTATGCATGGAAAGGTACAACAAATTCACGCTACTAGTCTTATTTATGCTACATTATTATTTAGCTGCAAAGGTTAGTAGTAACTATTTTCTATTGACTTTAATCCACACCACTTTAATAGTCCTTCCCTACAAAAACATTAACCAGGACTTTTCAGCCTGATATGCTGCTGCTCGCCAGCAAAAACCAATCATTTTGTAGATGATTGGGGTTATACAAAGTTCACTTATAAATACGTTAGCTTAAGGACCTTATGGTTGAAGCAAGGATAAGAACAAAGCTCGTTTAGGGAGTGGCTACATTTTCCTTGGCAAGTGGTGCGATTTCTTCCCCGTCAACACCGGGTTCACTGCCAGCAGCTCCTAAGCCCAATAACAATGTCTCCCATTTCTTGGCAGGTTCCTGCATGAACACCAGTCGGTATCCATCAGTGATTGACAAGGGCAACAAACTGCAGTACCAACACAAATCATTGAATTGACACCTACCTTCCAGGAGAGCTCCTCTGACATGCAATTTTTTATCATCTCAGCAAATGCGAGGGTGCCATAGACTGCAAGAGCTCTAGCAACTGTTGTTTCTATCTTAAGCACATCAGCTGGGTCAACAACATCGCACTAACCAAATTCAAGAAGCAATTAGTCAATGTTTGTGCAACAAGGGGTATATCAAGATGAGAATGGACCATGTACAAGTACACCATAGATGTAAAATCACATACTTCAACATTGAAGGCTCCCATATGGAATCCAGTATAGCCTTCTTTCACAGTGTCCACAAGTCCACCAGTCGAGGCACAGATTGGCACCTGACTCATGTGATTATGTTAAGACAAGGTAACCAATTTTCAAAAATGATGGTAAACAAGGACTTGTTATTCTGTTTTTGAAAAATCAGTAAAAGCGTACAAGGTCTTGTTATTCTGTTTTTGAAAAATCAGTAAAAGCGTACAAGGTCTTGTTATTCTGTTTTTGAAAAATAAGTAAGAGCGTACAAGGTCTTATGGTTCTTACTGTTCCATATCGCATAGCATGTAACTGAATGAGTCCACAAGGTTCAAATCTGCTTGGAACCAACATAAAATCAGCACCAGCAGTGATCATGTGAGCCAAAGGGACATTGAATTTTGCCACTCCTTTAGCTTTGTTAGGGTACAACACCTCGAGCTGTTCAATCTCCTGTTCGAACTTCTTTTTTCCAGTTCCCTGATGCATAGGATGAGTTGCAGGTCAATTTCAATTTTTGCACGAGTGAACATAACAAGAAAGATGCCACGAGTCCACTTGGTACTTACAAGGACTACTATTTGAACATCCAATCCGATGAACTTGTGAATTGCAGCAACAAGAATATCTGAACCTTTCTGCTCCTCAAGTCTGCCGATGAAGCCAATCAAAGGGATCTTCCTGTCAACAGGCAAGCCAACTGCTGCTTGAAGAGCCTCCTTTAGTAAAGGCTTTGCATCCATGACCTGTATAGAGATTTTGATTAGGAAGAACTCTTTAATTTCATAAACATACATAATATTTTAGCAGATGCTGAGGTCAGAAAAATCTTATCCTACAGTGGTTATATCATATTTGACATCTGTGTATTTGTCAGTTGCTGGGTTCCACTCTTGTGTATCCATGCCATTCACAATACCAGTTATGGTAGTCTTACGAAGGACATTATCCAATTCAACACCCTTGTCAACAGCTGAGACAAGTTCTTGAGCATAGTATGGGCTCACTGTAACCACCCTATCTGATTCTAATATCCCAGCCTTCATCCAGTTGATTTTCCTACCTTTCACAGGCTTTTCATGTCTGCAAAATATTAAAAACTCAATTCACTAGCATCAAAAGAGCTTTTAAAGTTGATGGTCTGATTTGAAGCATTAAATTTCATACCCATCAATGAAATCAAAAGAACCCCTGAATTCATCAGGAAGATTGAGAAGAGGGAAGTCAGAGAAAGTAAATCGGCCTTGGTAGGCAATGTTATGGATGCAGAAAGCGACCTGGAGGCAATGTGAAATTTATCATATATTAGTACAACCTTGTTGATTAGCAGGGTAAAGTGCAATCTAGTGAATACAAAGAGATTTTACCTTGGCATTCAAATAGATTCCTCTTGACTGGTACATTGACTTCAAGTAGCAGGGAATGAGAGCTGTGTGCCAATCATTGGCAATGAAGAGAACATCTTCTCCTGCAGAAATAAGCAAAATAAAGATGATTACCTACAAGGATATACTATGATTGCTAAGGAGATTTCTGAAACTGGGATGTGTTACCATATGGTCCTGAGAAGTATTTGCTGCAGTTCAAATTCAGAACTCTGGGTGCCTCTAGGGCTGCCTGAGAGTGACAAAGAAAACAAGGTTAAAAAAAGGATTAAAGACAAAAGTAAAATGCCACATTAAGTCGAACAACCATACAGCAAGTAACTTACTTGACACAACAGGCTGAATCTAAGTTCATTGTCCAAATAATCTTGTCCAGCTTTGGGGCCATAGATTTTTGAACCAGTTTTGCCCCAAACCTTAAGGATAAAAGCACCAGCAAAGTTAAAAATAGGAACTCAAAAATGGCGTGTTCTGTGCATTCACATTGTAGTATCCCTTAGGACCTCTCTAAGGGTTCAGAATATGCTTACTTTCTCCAAGAACATTGGGTGGTCAACAAAAACACGATCAACCCCACGTTTATAGCAGTGAAAGAAACGAACAATTTCAATGCTGTCTCCAACTTTGACCTGCCAATAAAGTAGGGATCACATGCTTGAATCAAGAGACATATTGTATCATCTGCAGTTAAGATAGGAGTACCTCAATGGCAACACTAGTATCCCAAGCATCTTTGTATTGGTCATAACGGGGGGATATTGTCATTACCCGATGTCCACGAGCCTAAGTGATAATCAAGTAAGAAAACAAGTGTAGAGTGGAGAAGTAGATCAACTCTAGAGTGATGCAGTACAAACTAAACAAAATAAGAGACTGATACTTACTGCCAGGGCTGATGGTAGTCCACCAAGAACATCCCCTAGTCCACCAGTTTTGCTCCAAGGACCCACCTCAGTTCCTACAAAGATCAAGTTCATTCCCTGTGCACAAACAATGGTACCTGATCCAGGTCTCTTCGTCTCAGTTGTGGATCCCTGTTTGCCAGATTTCTTAGATTGGAGCATAGGAAACTTGTTAACAGCCCTCAACCCATTGTAAGTCAGAGTATGATTCCTGAGTCGTATCTGTGACAAGTCTGATTTGGTGTCTACTGAAGTTTGGACATTTGATCTTGTTGACACAAAGTGTGAAGCCGTGATGCTTGCCATTTCAGTCTACAAAAAGAAGGCATTTCGAATGAAAATTTACCAGTGACAGTGTTTTTTTTTTTCACATTTACTGTCGATTCTTCCTGCAATAAATAAATCAATTGTTTCTCGTCACCTAAACCTATTACTGAATTGTTGGGTAGCATATGATCGAAATGTATGACGAGCGTCTAAGTCATGATTGCCTGGACTTAATCATGCAAAAGAATCAACAACTACAATTAACCGAGTACGGGTGTCGAAAAAGCAAAATCAGAATCAAAAGAAGAAGGAAATCAAGCTAGAGTGAGTGTATACACACAAGAAAATGTTGGGAGATGAGATTACCTCTAGAGTGTTGAGCTGCAGCGTCTGTGACTGTGAGGGAGGAGGTGAGAGTTGCTATTTGTAGTAATTTGTAGTTGGGACACGTGTCAAGAGAATAATGGTTGGCTATCCCTCAGCAGGAGGCACCAGAAGTGTGGACGCTGTATTATAGGCAATAATGCTCTCTTTTTTAAATTAAATTCACGGCTGAACTTCAACTTGGGCCTTTGCAATGGGCCCCGTCTTGTTGATGTGATGATGGTCTTCTTCTGTGACAAAAGAAACAACGATCACTAGAATTAAAATCTCATCTCGCATTCCTGTGTATGTCATTTAGTTAGTACAGGGACCCCCACTAGATTTTTTCTTGGGGACCTACATTTCGAACGGCTCACAAAATTCACAACATGTATGCCGTTGAGCACAAGTTGTGTAAACCCCATATGTTAACACAATTATCCATTTTATTTCCTTTCCTATGCTAAACAAGATCTCACTATGAATGCACATTTCTCTAGACTTAAATGTTCGATACATTACTTGGTGATTGAATCTGTATAATATAACTCTTTTGAGATGGTTCTATATTCATTACCAACAAACTTATTACAAACTTTATATGGCGCCACAAAAGAAGAATCATCAAAGAACCACACTGAGGTGTATGACAATTAACGATTGTTGTGTTTTGCAGCCCTAACATTTACCTTTTTTGTGGTTTGCACCCTAATTTCCTTGCAAAATAACAAGACCATATGGTCCTTGTAACAAATTTCAAGAGGGTAAAATACAACAATATAATACGTCCGAAATAATTGTGTTGTGAGAATGGTAAAATGTTCTTTTTTGCACATGACTGTAGTGGAATCGGAAGTATTTTAAAATTCTTTTGAAAAGAAATCCAACGGGACCAGATCAAAAAAGATTCTATTAATGAATTCTCACTATAATCTGAACTCCAGAAGCTAATCTGTTGGAAGAAATGAGGACATTGACTAATTTGGATCATATTTTCATTCTCATTTTTATAAGAGTATTCTCGTGGACTATATCTTTCACGAGTAAGGCTTTAGCCTTTAGGATTCGCTCACTTCCTCGTGCAATGTTAATGCTTACATGAAGCTGCCCATTTCCTCTTTTATTAACTAGTAGTCGTCAAATCATACATGATAGAAAAGAAAATAGATTAATAGTTTCTTCTGATGTGAAAATTACAATCTGTGGAACCTCTTTTCCCTAGCTCTTTTTGTTGCCTCGGTCATTTCTTTAGAATTTTATCTCTGAACTATAACGGTGACGTATCTTTGCCATCGGTGATGAGAACAAGAGATTGTAATTGCATAAGCAGCATGACTTCTTTTTTGCCATGACTAGACAAGGCCAAACAAACTAGTGGGATTCTACTGCTGTTGTACAAGGCAACAGCCAAACAAACTTGGCAATAGAACTGCTTAAACAGGAAGTCATATGTCTAGGTTCCTGAGTAAAGATGATTCACCGTGCATTTCTACTAGATAGAAAACTGGACATATATGTTAAATTGAATAGAGAAAAAGAGATATAAACTTTCAATAAATCGTATTGATAGATCAAAAACAAAACGACTCAATCACATTACACAAAGATGCCAGTTTCATTCCCATTTCAATGGATAAGCAAATGCTGCTAACCCTGCAGTTGCACTGATAGATTTCACCTGTGAGCTGTAACCAAAGTCTCGATGAACCTCAGGCCGTCAAACCTAGGAGCAAATTTCTCCTTCTCTGACGTCAATGGCAATTTCCTTGACTTGTCAGATCTGAGCTTCTGTGTCGTTGAGCAATAACCAGGTCCCTGTCATACACATTAATTTTTGTTCGTTTAATCTATGAACAAAGTTTCGAAATTTTAGCGCAAATAGATAATTTTAATTTACAACAGATACATTGTTAATCCCGCGTCAGAATTAAATCATTCGACAAACACAAACAAAACATTTCTCTATGAACAAAAAAGAAAAACATTAACGTACCTCCGAGTGAAAGGTTACATCAGGATGAGCGGCATAAGATGTGGAGCTAATAGCCACTGTAGAAGCAGCAAGCACGGAAGCAATGAGAGTGCAGGAGCCCTTCATGTCTTCCTTTGTTTAAAGCCAACAAAATAATCAAGGATATACGCAAGAGATGCAGTTTTCTAGGAAGAAATCCGACGAACTTCGCCGGATCTCGACCTGTACCTGTTGCGTCAGCGAGGGGCGTCTTTTAAACCTAAATAAATACGACCCGGACGCTTCTCATTTATCAACCAAATTTAATAGCCAATGCTAATTCCGGGGACGTATCATGTGGCATACAGTATCACGTTAATTTATTTTTCTCGTATATTGCGCCTTACATTAAGTTCCTAAGTAATAAATTAAAAAAATAAATTACTTCCTCCCCTATCAGAGTAATAAAAAAATTTAAAAGTATGAAGACCACTCCCTTGTCAATGTGAGATATGGATTAAGTTGTATTTCATTTTTGTTTAAAAATGGAGGAGCATTATTTTCACCAAAGAGAAAAAAATTTCACCATTTTTTTAATGGGTAAGTTGATGTATGAAGAGTAATGTAATAATAATAAGAAGAAAAAGGAGGAGGAGAAGGTATGATTAGTAATGTACAATGAATATTATTATCAATGAGAAATTTTGTCATTTAAAAATGAAATAAAATTATCACATGTTCATTTTTAAATCATAAATCACGAAATATATACAAAGGCAATTTTTTATTTTATTGCTAAATAAAATTATTATCTATAAAATTTAAAATATTTTTTAAAAAAAATTAATAAGGTATATAACTTAAAATTCATGCTAATGTCAATCCACAAAGGGCATCAAGTCACTTTTCACGGAGAAACATTAAGGAGCAATACTTTGCTATGAATTTTTTGTTTCGTCGTTTGAATGTGATTTATTTATACATAATTTTTGTATCATAAATATAAATAACTAATGATAAATTTTATATCGCAATTTCATAGGTAAATTATCACACTTCTTACAAGTTCATTCAAAAGTGTTGAGTCGGAGCATTGGGAAGCTCGAAAGGTGACGCGGAGTTTTCTGGGAAATGGGATCTGCTGGGTCCCGCTGTCGCGGATATGCTTAATTATTTTATTACATTATTAAGATAGAAATAGTCCCCATC
>DF357875.1:69179-115198 GCA_000787875.1 Solanum virginianum | reverse complement strand
AAATCACCAGTGACAAACTCTATGTAATTCAAACCAGCCAAACAAAGTTGGATGTTACTATGTTCTTTTCTATGTTTCTACAACAGTGCATAACTATTAATTATTACCACAAGGCCAAGTTCAATTTGTTAAACACATGAATGTTTATTGAATTTAAAACAGATACTAATTCATAGATTGATCAAAAGGGATCATAATTATAATAACAACAAGGGTAAACATAATCAAGTAACTAGTAACAAGCATATATCATATTTGAAAATATGTGATTAGCTTATTTAGGGAAGTCATGTTAAGAATATTATAAATAAATATATAAATATGTATACCTTAGTTGAAAATAAATTCGATTAATCTTTTAAGAGAAAGATAACTCCGATTTTAACAAATCTCAATTGGCTAGAGACTCGTGCTGATAACGTGTTATAAAATAGGATCTGAATTAATTAGGATGAATATTAAAGATGGAAGAACTGAAAGGGGAATAATCTATGGCAGTGTACTGTTATATACTAAATTTGATTAATATGGAGAGGAAAAAAATTAGAAATTTGTTTGTAAATGTAATATTCTGCCTCTATTTCCGTTGTCAATTTTCCTTAACATCTGACTTTATATAGTCATTGTTATACATACAAGATATGTGATGGATCCCACCATTTAATTTAATAATTCACTCCATCATTTAAAAAAAGAACATTTTGGACGTATCTTTTAACCATTATCTTATTTATAAAATATGAATTAATTGTGTTTTAATACAAGTTGCAAATAAAAAGGAAGAAGGACAATTTAAAAAGGGCCAAAATATATGGGCTCACTTAGTTGAGAAACAAATTGTCCCAAAATTAATAATTCTAGAATTAATTATTCATAATTATTATCCCAACCTCAATATAGAATAAAAAATAATATTACAGCCTCAAAATAAGTAACTAAACATGAAATTAACTCAATATAAAATTAATCCAAGGATTAGTTATATATTATCCCACGTACCAAATGAATTATGAGAGTTATACTTCTTCTGTCACAGTTTATATGATCCACTTTCTTTTTTTAGTCAATCATAAATTATTTTTTTATATTTAGTAATAGTTTAAATTTAAAATATTTATTTTACCCTTGAAACGATTTCACACAAATATCTATTATATATTTTAAACTACAAATTTCAAAAAAATTATTTTTTTATTTATTAAAGTCTATTTATCATTTTTTTTTCAAGGTTGATCTATCTGCGTGGCACTTCCAGTTTTACCACCATTTCTCCTTTCAGATTTCTACTAAACCAATCTGTGGTACCTTTGTCATTGCCAATTCCATAAGGTATAGTGTTAATTTGTATTCATTTTTGTTTATTACATTGTTTATTGCCTCTGAAAATCAGTTTAATTGACTAAATTATTATATTGGGTCCTTAGATTTTTGGATGAGAATTTGAAAATGCTGAGTCTTGATCTTAAAGGTTGAATCTTTTTCTATTTGTTTTTGTTTCTTAAGATAAAAGGAACAAGAAATGCTAAGTTTAGTGTGTTTATAGAGATAAATGTTGAGTCTTGAACTTTGGATTTTGTGGTTTTTGTTGTTGCTGTTGAGAGGATTATGAAATGCCAATTATGGGTCAATTGTTATATTGTAGTCTGTTTGAATAGTGCTGATTGTTGAGAAATTGGTGAAATCTGAATCTAAGGCAACAAGATTTTGAGGCCAACTTTTGATCTGCCAACTTCTAATTCTTGTTTTTAAAGGTTGAGTCTTGAAATCGTTTTTCGAAAAAGCCTTTCTATCTCTATAGAGGTAGTGATAAGGTCTGGATATATTGTACTCTCCCCAAACCCCACTTGTGGGATTCCACTGATAGAGGTAGTGATAAGGTCTGGATATATTGTACTCTCCCCAAACCCCACTTGTGGGATTCCACTGGTATGATATTGTTGTAATCTTGAAATCCCTTTTTTTTTCTTTTTTAAGGATGAGGAGAATGAGAAATGTTAATCTTAGGTATCAATGAATGTGTTATAGAGATAAAGGTTGAGTCTTGAGTTTGATTTAAAAAAATATTTGAAAAGTGGTTTGAGTCTTTCTTTGTTGTTCATGGGAGGAACGGTAAATACCAATTTTGCGTTTGAATGGATGTAAATGCTGGAAATTGGGTGTATTGCTGCATGAGTGAAATGGTTGAATCACTAGTCGTGCTACTTTTGAAGGGGGAGCCTTGGAGTAACTGGTAAAGTTGTTGTCATGTGATTAGGAGGTCAAGGGTTAGAGCCTTGGAAACAACCTCTAGCAGAAATGCAAGGTAAGACTGCATATAACAGACTCTTGTGGTTGGGCTCTTCCCCGGACCTTGGGTATAGTGAGAGTTTTACTGCACCGGGCTTTCCACTAGTATTGCTACTTTTCTGGGTCAATTATAATGAATGTAAGGTTTGGTTGGAAAAAATGAACTTGATAGAAATTGGGTGTATTGCTCACAAGTAAAATGCTTTGGTTTTGTGGATCACTTATTAAATTAAAGTCTGTTTGAATTATTGAGCTTAAATTGTGCAGATTGTTGAGAAATGGGGTGAAATTAGAATTTAAGGCAACAAGATTTTGAGGTCAACTTTTGATCCGTCAACTTCTCATCGCTTATGTTTTCCATTTTATATGCCTATTGATTCTCTGATAGTCATTTGCTTGTGACACCATTCTTATATTCATATAATTTATTTGGTAAACGTCTGGTTAATTTGTTTCTTTGTCTTGTTTTTTTAAGACGGAGCTTGACATTAATAGTTGCCCTCCAAAATAATAGCTACCAAATGTATATTTTTTGTGTATTAATGTGTCTTCTATATCTGTGGAATCTATACAGGGATACTTGCCATGTCCCAACAACAGGTGCCAGGTTGGCTAAAACAAATGGGAAGAAATCTCATAGTGTGATGTCTCTACTGAGGATTTGAACTTGAGACTTTTTAGATCTGAAGAATATAATCACAATGACAATTGAGAATGCTGAGCTGACCACTGAGCAGGTAATTTCTCACGTAAATAAGCATTGTCACGAATCTATAGCTATGCACTAATAAGTAGTTTGCTACCATTGTAGTATTAACCATCTACGTTCTGTGGCTGTTTGTTACTTTCTTTTTAATCGATTGACCTTTAACTTCTGGATAGGATATTATTGCTTGTCTGTGTAAATAAAAGAAAACTGAAAACAATAAATGGACGACTAGAACACGAGGTTTGTGATTTGTCTTAAAGGTTATTCCTAGTTGCCTTGGTAGTGGAGCATTTTTGACATAGAAAAGTTCTCTCTTCTTGGGATTGAAAATCGTATTTACTCTTTTCTATTTCTACCATCTAGGAGATTTATCCTAGATTATTCCAGCAAATAGCAAAATCGTGGCTACGGAACTATACTAGTGATCTACCCAAATTGTGGTAGAAATTTTCATGATCAATGATTTTTCTTGGCTAAGAAAGAGATTACTTGATTCCGTATGACTCATGATATATAAACACTCGGACATTCATTGCTACTGCATATCCCACTTTTGCACAGTAGGGTTATGAAAATCCACGAGAGGGGGTGGGGGGGAATAAAGGAAACTGCAAATAGTGGTGATCAACTGTGTCTCTCACTGAACATCTCATATTGTGTGCTTTACTTTTTAAAGGTTTTGAGGAGGGATATTCTATGGGAGACTTACATGACCACGAAGCTGATAAGTGGAACAGATCTTCAGCTGTTGAAGCGTTATGATAAAATGGCTGAAAGCTACAAATGCCAGTTGCTGGATGATGTAATGTTTTCTCTCTTCTTATTTCGCTATGATTCACATGTTAATTGCTCTCCACTTCCGACTCATGCATCTTACTTCATGTTCACTGAAACCTTTCTGCCTAATCTTTCTCGTGTTTAGTTGGATTTTTCTTCTAAACTTTGAGAAGGTCTCATATGTTGTAATGTTGTGTTAGCTTTTTATGTCACCTGAAAAATGAGTCAGAAGTCACAGTGAGAAAAACTAAATATTCTCTGCAATGATATTGTTGATATAGTACAATCCTGATCTTATCTTTACTCCGTGGTGGCATACACCTAATTCCTGCCTATTTTTGTTTTGGCTCTGATTCATTATCCTTTTTACGTGTGGTTGGGCGTTAATCTATCAGAAGTTATTCATTACTCCCTGTGTTTCAATTTGTTTGTTTGATTTTGATTTGGCATGGACGCTGTGGTCTTAAACTAAAGATATGCAGCATGTACAATCTTGGGTTCTTAAACATCACATGTGGAAAGTTGGAGTTAAAGAGTTGCCGAAAAGGGTAAGAAACATTATTTTTTTGAAACAGATTAAAAAGGAAAGTAAGGAAAAAAATTGAAATAGAGGGAGTAATGAAAAGGGGTTATTTTGTGTAATATTAGTGACCAGTTGATGATGATGTGTCATTTAAAATATTTTAAAGTTTACTGTATGCTACATGCACTATGCTTATGGGTTACGTACATAATGATGTTTTTAACATATGAATTCAACAAATGCCTATTGTTACTTCAGTATTTGTTTCTTTCTCAATTTCTCTAGCTCTTGATGCTCCATAATGGTCTTTCGATTTACATATTGATAAACTGGAAGCATTTTCTTGCAGGATGGTCCAGCTTATATCCATGTTTTTGTTACTATTTTACGAGATATCTTCAAGGAAGAAACTGTGGAATATGTTTTAGCTTTAATTGATGAAATGCTTACAGGTAACTGAGGGGTTGTATCTTTCCCTTGAAAAATTAAAAAGTATTAGCTACGGACAACTTATGTCACTAAATAACAAAGAATTGTTGCTAATCTAATTAATGACAGATAGTGGTGGATTATCAAAAAATCGTGCTAGCTGTGGGCTATTAACGACATATTAGCCATGATAATTCATGTTTTATTGTAGTGTTTAATCTCTTCTGATAGATCGACCAATCTATACTCTCTTTCTTGCAGCAAACCCAAGAAGAGCGACCAGATATGATGGGGCCTGATGTACTTATCTTTGAGCGTTCTCCTAGATTTTTTTTTCTTTCTTTCTCTAGCTCTGTAGCATGTTTGATGTGCTACTCCTTCTTTATCCTATGTCTTCATCTATTTGCATGTGTTTATCCGATTTGCACGCACTTCACCGAATTTCATGGGATACTTGCCATGTCCCAACAACAGGTGCCAGGTTGGCTAAAACAAATGGGAAGAAATCACATAGTGTGATGTCTCTACTGGGATTTGAACTTGAGACACTGTGTATTCACATCTGTTGATATATGAAGTTTCCTATATCTATACATTTATACAGCTTCACACTTATCATATCAATGCCCAGCTTACAAGATCGCTGAAGAGTTACCGTTCCTCACGTTTGAAATGCAGTTAGCAGTAGTTCATTTAATTATATTTTATTTCATTTCTTGATGATTCAGCAGCAAGTTTTGTGTTTGAATTAGCAGATATCTTGAAGGTGAAATTCTTTTCTCTTTCTTTTGTGCTCCTTATCCAAAATTCACTAGAACTACTTCCCTTTTTTAAAACACTTGATCTTGTATTTTTAAGTTCTCGTTAATTTGGTAAGTTTTATAGCTGGAGAAACTGACCTATAGGATTTTAGTATCCTGCATTTATTTAAGTGGAAATAGTCAAGACATTAGGAGGAGGCGACATTGGAGTCAAAAACAAAGTTAATAACCCTACGGTGCTTCAATTAATTATATATGCATGTGTACTCCAGATTGGTTTTACTCCTGACACTAAACAGTGGGTTCACATGTCATTTGTCTCTAATGGAGCAAATGTTGAAAATGGAAAATCGAAAATACAAAATCCAACTGCACGTGTAGATAGCTCAGCAGGAAAATGAGACTTGTATGTTCTTTTGAAATTCATTGTTCTGCCTATATGCTGTCTCTTCTTTGCAATAATTATCTTTTAAATTTAGCAGATTGTATGTTTTCTTTCATCATCATGTTCTTTCACTTTATGCATGACGAGTTTTTTTCTTTCAGATTGCTTTGGAAAGGTAACTGGTTCATACAAGAGAAGAGCTGTAAGATTCTCTCTTTGATAGTGAGGTAGTAACATCATTATTCCTATGATGTCAATCAGCTTGAGAGACTTAAGGTTAGGGCGATCTACTGATAACTTCCTTATGCATCTTCAATTTTCTTTGGTAATTCCAGTGCCAGGCCAAATGTTCAGAATGTTGTTGATGCAAATGGAGATGCCTCGAATTCAAAGAGGACACTGACCACTAAGGAAGATGTTCTGAATGGCCTAGTGGAGTGGTTATGTGCGCAGGTTCATCTGCATTCCTATATTTTGCACTTCTACTTTGTACCTCCACTCGCAGTCCCCCAATCCCCCCACCCCAAAAATGAAAAAAAAAAAAAAAACAATTCGTCAGGTGTTTTTACTAGACATTTCAAGGGATTTGCAATGGTTTATGAAGGTATTGAATTTTTGGAGTAGTACTTTATAATCTCTTTGCTCTTTCCAATTGTGGAGTCTCTCTCTCTTGCATAATACATAAACTGACACTCAAATTTAGTCGCAACCGGCACGTAAGAACTTCCACTATGAGTATGTACATTTAGACACATCAACTTATCTCCACTGTGTTAGTTGAACGCTCGAACTTACAAAATAATCATCTAGACACCTCTAAATTTATATGACACATCAGCATTGGGTGTCCATGAAGTTAACAGGGATAACTGAGTGTCTAGTTGCAATTTGAGACCAAGTTGAGGTGTCTGGATGTGCGCTCTCATAGTTGAAGTTCTTATTTGCCAATTGAGGCCTAGTTTGACTGTCTGTTCATGTATTATGCCCTCTCTTTTTGCTTGGTATGGTATTCTTTCTTTAGTCAAGTCACTAAAGGAGGATAAGATGGGCGATGTTGTGGGTTTATTTTCACTTGTTGCTAGAAGCATAAAATTGTATGACAGTTACTTCTTACTGTGTCCGGTCTGATTCCTCTGTATCATTTCAGCTGAGAAAGCCTTCTCATCCTAGTTATAGCATTCCCTCTGCAATCAATTGTATGTCAACTCTGTTGAAGGAGCCTGTTGTTCGACGCTCATTTGTTCAAGCTGATGGAGTGAAGCTGCTCATTCCTTTAATTTCACCAGCATCTACTCAGCAGTCCATTCAGCTCCTCTACGAGACATGTCTATGCGTTTGGCTTCTGTCTTACTATGAACCTGCAATTGAGTATTTGGCTACTTCTAGGGTCCTACCTCGATTGATTGAAGTTGTTAAAGGTTCGACAAAAGAGAAGGTGAGCTAGTTTTGCTGCTGTTTGTTCTGATATCTTTTCTATTTTCTATTCCTATGTATATTAAATCTTAATGAGATGTTCTCCTTGGAATGCCAAGAAAGAACTCAGTAAGAATAACTTTTCTACTTGCTAGCCCCTTGTTATGTACTCATGATTGATTTCCTTCATTCAGAACCATTATACACTTCTGTTGAGTTAGTTTTCAGTTATTTGCTTTCTAGGCAGCACGCAACTTAATCTGTTGCATTTTCTATTTATTCATCTATGAAGTATCTTTAGAACCCTTCGGGGTTGCCCAGTGGTTTGGGCTTGGGACTTCCACGTTGGAGCTCTCAAGTTTGAAACCCTTTGCAAGCGAAAGCAAGGGGTTTGCCTTCTGGGTCGAGCTCATCGCGTCGGGCTTGCCTGGTGTGGGTTACCTCTCCTATGTGGTTTGGGAGCTATTGCATAGGAGCGGGGTTTTACCCTATGCGCACCCAAAAGGTAGCGGCTGCGGGTTCCCCTTGTCATAAGGAAAAAAAAAAGTATCTTTAGCTCATCATCGTTCATGGCATTTTTATGTCTCAATGACTACAGGTAGTCAGAGTTGTCGTCTTGACTCTTTGGAACTTGCTTGCCAAAGGGTCATTTGGTGCTCAAATGGTAGACCTGGATGTGCTGCAAATTGTGCAGAGCTTGAAAGCGCAGGCTTGGAGTGATGAGGTAAATAGAACAATTTAGTGGTTTTAAATTTGATGCAGTATCTTTATTTTCTTTATATATCAGAAGCAAATTGAAAGAAGTTCTGCATAGTTGAAATGATACATTATATCGACAGTACTTAATCATGTTACTATGTCTATGGAATAATCGTGAACCTTTTAAGACAGAACTTCTTGTTTCCGAGGGCCAGTCTACCTTGCCGGCACCTAAAAATAATCCTAATGTCCGGGGATTTGATCAGGGAGATGCCGAAATAGTACTTTAAGATCCATTACGTGTCCAAGGACTTCAATTCTTCTTGGCATCTGTTGTTTTGGCACAAATCATTTTGGTTCTTATAAGGAAACAGTTCGAGAAGGTTCAGTTGACCGAAATGAATTTCTAGATTCGCAGATTTATCGACATCACCCTAATTTGTCATATAATCTGTTTCAGGACCTTTTGGATGCTCTGAATCAACTAGAAGGAGGATTGAAGGACAACATCAAAAAATTGAGTTCGTACGACAAGTACAAGCAGGAAGTCCTACTTGGCAGTCTTGATTGGTCCCCCATGCATAAAGATCCTCTATTCTGGAAGGAAAATATAAATTGTTTCGAGGAGAACGGATTTCAGGTAACATCTGTGGCATTTCTCATTCTTTAGTATAGCTTAAACACCATAAACTACCATTTCTGTTGTGCCTTTCTGTGAAAAACAAGAATCTTGCAGGCTGCATAATATCTCAACAATCTTGCTGGCCTTGACTTAGTATATATGCTAAATGAAATAAAAAAAACTTTATACATTTATAAGTAGCCATAGGTATCTGTCATAATAATCAGCAGAGTGGTGCTGTGTTTTCAAAGAGAAAAGCACGAAAATGACTCTTAGTAACACTGTTGTGGTGGTGATCCTTGTAGGTTTATAGTTTTCATCCCTTGTTCCTGTATCGAGTGTAATAATTAAATGGTACAAAACACACACATGAACTGACACTTTTTCGCGAGTTTCACTGATCCATTTTCCTCTGTATTAAAACACACATAGTTGAGTAGATGGTGATAGTTCAGGTAGGAAAAAGAATTGTTGATAATCGGACTAGGTGTGTTTTCATACATGGTGATAGTTCGGTTGGAAAAGGGAACAACTGATAGTTGGGGTGTGAAACTCATGAAAAAGTGATAGTTCAGGCATGTTTTTACCATTAACTCATAAATCAATCCAATGACTATTGTATTGAGGGTATTAATTCATCATCGTCATGTTGTGCTGTAGATCTTGAGAGTGCTCATGACGATTTTGGATACATCAAATGATTCAAGGACACTTGCTGTAGCTTGCTATGATTTATCGCAGTTCATTCAGTGCCATCCTGCTGGGCGAGTCATTGCGGCTGACCTCAAAGCCAAGGAACGGGTAATGAAACTATTGAACCACGGAACTGCAGAGGTCACGAAAAACGCCCTGCTTTGCATCCAGAGGCTTTTCTTAGGCGCCAAATACGCCAGCTTTTTGCAGGCTTAAGTTATCACATTGAGTTATTGACTTCATTCTTTAGACAACTTATACATATTTTGTTATTTCAAATGATGCAAGTTTGAGAGTGGTCATGTTCTATTTATTCATTTTATCTTGTTATTGTTTCATGAGATCAAACAGAGGGCTCATATAGCCGACCTCAACTTGTTTGACGAGAACCTCACTCTGACGAATACCTATATGAGTTAATTTTATTTCTATACAATAAATGAAGTTTTTGACAACTTCAATGAATTAATTTTTCTTGCATTGATGTTATTTATACTAGTAAATCCCACATGATTTTTTTCTCGCATTACAAGATGACTCTATTTTACTAGGAAGATGCAATACTACATTAAGTACATTATTTTTATTCGTTATAAACATCTAAAGGAGACGAGGGTTTTTCGAAAACAACATCTCAATCTCAATGAGGTAGTGATAGTGTGTGCATACATTTTACCCTTTCCAGACTGCACTTGTGAGATTCCACTGGGTATATTATTGTTATAAACATCTAATGACCAACGATTCTACTACAAGGTTCTTTAGTATTCATCATCAATGTTCGTCAAGGAAATCTAGCCATTCAATTACATTCAGAAAAAGGACAGCTTGTTGCACTAAGCTCTTATTTTCTTATCTTGTATTTCTGTAAGAGGCTAGTAACATGGCTGAATTCGTGCCAAAACCCCACCCCACCCCCGACCAATATGCCATAATTATACCAAAAATCTCTTTTCACAATCCCCAAAAGATATCCAAATCAACTAGAAACAGGTAGTGGAGGTAACTGATGTAAAAAGAGCAACTGGCATTTTATGAGCCACTTGCTATTCAATAATATAAAGTGCAAATTTGGAAGTATCTCTAAGTTATATATTTTTGTTTCCCTACCTATCCCTAGACATCGGGACGAAGCTACAGTATCAGGTTTGGGTTCGGACAAATTCAATAACATCCACTGTAACATAATATCATTAATCTTGTCATGCTTGTTCTAAGCTCGAAGTAGCTTGATCAAACCAAGCCTCTGCAATTTCAGAATCTACTTAGCAAACTTTCCTAATTAAATATTGTTACTGTATAGATAGATCTGATCGTGAAAGATATTGTATTTATATTAAATACGTACAACATATCTGGTGTAGTTTTGTAAGTATAGTCTTGTAAGTGTAGTCTTCGGGGATAAGATGTATTCAGACCTTTATAGTTGACTATTTTTAATAGACGCTCAATACTACTATTGATCAAACTCATGCCTAATATTTTAATTTGTCTAATTACTAATTGTGGTTAAATCTAGAAGTAAAAGGGAAATATCTCTATCTAATCAATTAATACCAAAAGCAAACGCCGGCACTAACTTCTAAAAATGATTTAAACCATTTGATTAAGACAACTAAATCAATTTAAGCCTTACCATGCATAACTTTATAATCTAATCCAAATTCAATGGTGGAGTCAGAAATTTTATCAAGACAATAAAAAAAATATATATATATTACAATCGAGATTTAGATTTATTTCAATCATAACTTGTTGAGAGATGAAAATTAAAGAGTCATAACACGAGTCCACCTAGCACAATAATTTAAGTATGAAACATGTAAAACGGGTGATAGTTTAAGGGGTGCTATAACCTATTCAATCAAATTTTCTCCACGTATACCGCCACTTGGAACTCATTGGAGGAGCTTTTGAAACGTGATATACACGTGGTATGTCATATTCATCTTGAGACTACTCTGATAGTTTAGATATAAAACTCATGTATAATTATGTATCTCTTATAAGTTCCACACCATGTGTATTTTCGTAGGTCATTCACAACCAATTTTTCTACAAACACCACCACTTTCATTCAACAATTTTTCTTCTATATCAACGTCTCACTTAATTAACACTCTACAAAAAATGGCGAATGCGCGTATCGCGAGGTTTGTTAGTGAAGCAGCACCATCACAATTTGTGAATGTGATGAGAAATAGAGCATCAAAGATGTTAGAGACAATCAAAGAAGATGATAAAGAAGCTAGTAATGAGACATCATCAATTTCTCCAAAGAGTTCATCATCTTCAATGAAGTCCAAGTATTTTGTTGAAAAAGTTCAAATGTCTTTTCCTTTATTTGGAAATAAATCATCTTCTTAGAAGAGAAATTAGTACATATAAATATATCTATTGGTTGAGTTTGTATGCACCATTCTAGTCGTTTTTTTTTTCATATCTAGTATTTTCTGCTTTTGAGGCTGATAAATTTGAATTGAGAGTCTTCTGAAAACAGTCTCTCTATCTCTATGAGGTAGTGGTAAGGTCTGTCATACATTTTACCCTTGCAGATCCCACTTGTGGCGTTTCACTGGGTATGTTATTATTGTTGGTTAAGTTTAATTTGTATGCGAATTAATTTCTTAATTTGTGTATATTATATTATCTATCCAAGTGAGTTGTGTTTAAGCAAAGATGCTCTCTTTGTTCGAGTTTTGGAGATGGAGTCTTTTTTGACAACGAGCATTTCTCTCAAAACTAAGGCTTTTTTGGTGTGAATCTGTGTTAATCAAACGCCAAAATGGATACTGAACTACAAAAGGAAACGCAGAACAAAAGATACTCTATTTGTTCTAGTTTATGTGGCAATACTTTTTTTAGTTCGTACTAAAAGGAATGACAATTTACTTAATTTGGAGATATAGTCCTCTTCTTTATATTTTCTTCCATATTAATACAATTTTCTTTTCTTATTAGAAAACAAAAATAAACATTTTCCTTCCATAATTAATTTCCTTCCTTCCATATCCAACGGTTCTAGTTATGTTGCTTAGACTCTTGAAATTTGTTATCGCATTTATATCTTATTTTCTTCAAAATACATTATTTTAAAAGTATTTGACGTACGTCCGTTGAAATTTTTAAGATCCTAAATAATATAGGGATCAAGGTAAGGTAATGACATATTTTTCCAAATTTATTAAAGCGTGAATTTGGAACAAAAAAAAAACTTATTCGCATTTAATATTTAAATTATTTAATTTGATGCAAACAACAAATTTTGTGTTAATTTGTTTACTTTTCATTTTGTCAAAGACAAATTAAATCAAAAAAGCAAACTACCATAAAAAAAAAAACTGAAAAAAAAAACCAAAAAAACAAAAAACTTTTGATCTGAAAATCTCCCTAGAGGAAAGAAAATCAGTTTCTTTTTTATCTTGCCTATCTAATTATCTTCCTCTAGTGGAGTTTTTCTATATTCATATTTTGTATCCTGTAATTGTTTTTTTCTTAATAATTTTTTCCTTGATTTTTTTAAAAAAAATATTCGAGGTTTCTTCAAACCTGAAAATGATGGATTTGGAATATCTCAATTTTTCTCTTTGAACATTTTGGTTTTTTTGTTTGATGTAAATTTGTGGATAATTATTGTTGGATATCCACTAGGTTGATCAAAATCCAAACATGGATTAATTATGATCAATGATAAAAATTAAATCTTTGGAGCTTTAAGTGCAATTAGATTCATTTTTTAGGGGGATTCAGATAAGTAGCGAAGTCAGAAATTTCGTTTGAGGGTGTTATTTTGACTTGTATACACAACATAATTTTCTAACGGAGGGTGTTCAACTGAATCTTGAATTTGATGTTTGTGTCTCTTATCATAAATTGAGTTGAGGGTCTATTAGAAACATCCTCTCTGATCATGTTGTTGTGTATCCTATCATAGACAAAGAAAATTGTTTTGCTTCTTCTTTTTTAGCAAAGACAGAAATTTCGTTGAGGGTGTTATTTTGACTTGTATAGACAATATAATTTTCCAATGGAGGGTGTTCAACTGGCTCGTAAATAAATCTTGATTTTGTTGTTTGTGTCTCTTATCATATATTGAGTTGAGGATTTATCGGAAATAACCTCTCTGATTATGTTGTTGTGTATTCTATCATAGACACAAAGAAAGTTGTTTTTCTTCTTCTTTTTTGTTATGTTTGATGGCTGAATTTGGCAAGGGAATGTCTCGATTCGACGTGGAAGCGTTACAAGAAACACTTTGTGTTCAAGAACAACTTATAGAGAAGTTGTACAATGAGTTGGATGAAGAAAGTGAAGCCTCAGCTAGTGCTGCAAGTGAAGCGTTGTCGATGATTTTACGTCTGCAAGGAGAAAAGGCTGCAGAGGAAATGGAAGCAGAACAGTACAAGAGATTTGTAGAAGAAAAAATGAGTCATGCTGAAGAATCTTTATCCATTTTACAAGAACTTATTGATCAAAAACAGATGGAGATATATGAAATGGAGCATCAAGTACAAGCTTATCGAAATACGCTTGTGAGTATGGGCTATGATGATGATATTGATGCTACTGATATCGATTTTCTCGAGAATTTAGAAGGAAAAATGGTTGTTCAGTCTATTGGGAGGAGTAAATCCACTCCGAATATCCCATTGAAATATGCTAGTACGAAAAAAGGAGTTGTTAAAGACGAAAAAACCAGTCCAAAACGCGATTTGAATGATGTTTCAATGGCTAGGAGTATAAATTTGTACTGTGAACAGATCGAAAAGTTGGAGGAAAGAGTGAAACAGATTGCTGGTGCTAACTACACGAAATTGTCTAGTTTACCAGCTTCTAAAAGAAGTTCTTGTAACAATTTCTTGGAGCAATATAAAGAATCATACCTCGTTGAGCATCGAGGGAATAAGTGCAATAATGTAGCTGCTGCTAGTCGTTCTGCTTCTCCAACGAAAGTTCTTGATGTATTTGAAGTCCCTCGAGTCATTAAAGACGAAGATTTTGCTGTCCCAAAGAAGGCTGAAAAACAACTTGTTAGAGATGAAACTGATTGGCATAAGAAACATTTAGTACCTATAACTAGTACTTCAGAAACAGCAGAGATTCATCGTGCTGATAGGACGATGTTTGAGGTAGCTGAAGTCGGAAGACAATATACAAGGCAAGAATCCGACAGACAGGATGAGTTAATGTTGTTACATGACATTAAGGAGCAACTAAATTTAGCACCTATACAGCATTTGAAAATTTCTCCAATGACTAGTGCTTCAGAAACAGCAGAGATTCGTCGTGCCAATAAGACGTTTGAGATAGCTGAAGTCAAGAGGCATGGTACGAGGAAAGAACCCGAGAGACATGAAGAGCTAATGTTGTTACATGACATTAAGGAGCAACTAAATTTAGCACCTATCCAGTATCAGAACAAGTTACATCGCGTAGGTGAAGCTGCTTCTCCTACAACTAGTGCTTCAGAAACAGCAGAGATTCGTCGCATTAATAGGACAGCATCTGAGATAGCTGAAGTTGAGAGACAACGTACGAGGAATGAATCCAACAGAAACGAGGAGCTAGTGTTGTTACATGAGATCAAGGAGCAACTAATTTTGATGCAATCGGACATTAGAAGTTGGAAAAATATCAAGTCCCCACCGAGACATGAACCATCTGTA
Organism: Solanum virginianum; assembly: GCA_000787875.1. NCBI lineage: Eukaryota > Viridiplantae > Streptophyta > Magnoliopsida > Solanales > Solanaceae > Solanum > Solanum virginianum. The sequence continues at coordinate 100,235 of DF357875.1, read as the reverse complement.
GTTTCTTTAGCAGAGGTACTCTCTTTAACTCTGTGTGTGTATTAAATAGTGTGCTTGCAATAAGCTATGTTGCTCAGACTCTCCAAAATGTTGCCGCACCCCTCCTCAGTATCCTCCAGAAATGCACTACTTTTGGAGGATCTGACACGCACCCTATTCAATATCCTCTAGAAATGCACCACTTTTGGAGGATCTGACACATACCTCTATGCAATATCCTCCAGAAATACACTACTTTTGAAGGATCCGACATGCACTTTCTGACAATTTTGACGAGTTCGAGCAACATAGGTAATAATTATATATACAAGTGAAAATCTTGACAGTGTGGTTAATTTGGTGGACAGGTGATGGTTTGCTTTTGGCTTTGATCCACCTATCAAAAAGCTTGCAAATTCAAGCTGCTCCAAATTTTTGCTTAATACGCTTTTCGAGTAGAGACAGTCAGTGCTGGAGCCAAGATTTTCACTAAGGAAATTCAAAATCATATAGAAGTAAACACACGAAGAACTCGAGGGAATTCAACATATACTGTATACACATAAAAGATAATTTTGTTCTTGTATATACCATGTAACTTTCTGGCAAACAGGAGTCGGATAAACCCCCTTGCGCCCCCTAGCTCCGCCTCTGCATTGAATAGGTGGGTATAATATATAAACGTGCCTGCCTCTCTACTTAGGTAGTGGTAAGGTCTGCGTACATTCTACCCTCCCCAGACCCCACTTGTGGGATTTCACTGGGTATGTTGTTGTTGTTGTTAATATATAAACGTGCCTTTTAAATTTTTTTTATGTTGTGCTTTACCTCTTTCTATCTTATCTTTGTAGTTAAATAAAGGACTACTCACCTTGTAACCTTGAGGTCTATGGATGCTCATTTATATAACTAGCAATTTGATTTTGCGATCATTTTCAAGTAGTGGTAACTTGTTGCTTCCCTTGGTCAATTCCTCGCTATACTAATATCAATCTGATAGAACATAGATATGCTTGATCTCTTGAGCTGTCAGATTAGGAGAGCAAGTAGTAAGAGTCGAAAGAAATGATGGAGATTAGAGAGTAATTTCATGTTGTTGCACCTGTGTTGGATCCTGCAATATTGCATTACTTTTGAAGGATCTAACACACACGAGATGACATTTTTGGAGAGACTGAACAATATGATGAAATTAGGTTGTTGCACCGTCTCACCTTTGTCTCTTATCCTTTTCGTTTAATAACAAAACACTAGCCACCTTGATATTTATGGATTGTTCTTCATATTACTAGTTTCATGATGGAGAAATCCTTTAAAATAATATAACATTAGACAGAAGTTTGGTGATTTAAAGGTAACATGGCACTTGAAAAAAGAGTCATACATGACATACTTACAACAACAACAAGAACATAGCCATTGGAATCCCACAAGTGGGGTATGGGGAGGGTAAAATATACGCAGATCTTACTACTGCGTCGTAGAGATAGAGAGGCTATTTCCGGAAGACCAACAACAACAACATATCCAGTGAAATCCCACAAGTGGGGTCTGAGGAGGATAGAATGTACGCATACCTTACCACTACCTCATAGAAGTAGAGAGGTTGTTTACTGGGAACCCTCATCTCAAAACCCATAAGCAGAAAGAACTAGAAATGACAAAAAAAAAAAGGAAAAGGAAAGGGAACAGAAAGAGCGACTAAAAAAGCACGTCCTCCATCATTGTACTAAATACTGATGTCATTGAGTGAAATTTATTTGGTAATACAAGAAATGAAAGACTCCCTTTCCTTGTGTGCAAGTCCTCCATGGCTGACAGAGTTCTTGATCCTATTGCTCAACTCCATTGCCCTCTGTCGAATTTCATCTCCTTCCGGCATACCCATCAAAGTCCTAACAGCTTTCTTAATAGCTGCTGCTGTTACCAATTCTTCCCTACGAGCCCAACTCCTAACTGGGATTCCAATCTTCAGCACGTTGGTTACAAGAACAGCGTTATACGGTTGGTCCACCTGAATTGGCCAAGTTGCTATAGGAACTCCCATGCTAATGCTCTCTATACAAGAATTCCATCCGCAATGACTTAAGAATCCACCTGTGGATTTATGTCCTAAGATTTCCAATTGGGGTACCCAATTCCTCACCGCCATTCCTCTTCCTTTCACTCTTTCTTCAAACCCATCTGGCAATTCAAAGTTCCAATCTTTCCCTCCACATTTCTCCGTCTCCATCTTTTTATCCGCTTCTCTTATCACCCAAATGAACTTATGATTGCTCCGTTCCAAACCAAGCGCTAGCTCATTCACTTGCTCTCGCGACAAAGTAGTAGTAGTTCCAAACGAAACAAACATCACTGAATTAACATCTTGCTCGTCAAGAAACTCAACACACTCATGGCGATTACTATTCTCCGATGACTCGGGTAATTCTTGCAACATATGAAATGGACCAAGAGCAAACAATGGCTTCTTCCTAACATTGACAAGTAAATCCCAGTACTCCCCTTCCAATTCCCTACAAGAATTCATAAACTCTCCACAATTAAGATTACATTCCCTTTCCTTTTTAATAAACTCAGAAATATCAGGTCCAAAACAATCCTCTACTTTAGGCATCTCATCGAACACCTGGCGTGCAACTCCATTATCATCTTCACCAACAGCCTGCCGATACATAGAATACATACCAAAAGCTGAAATTGGATGAAAAGAGTAACATTCAACATTTGATATCGAATACACTTCCTTAATAACATCCGTCATCAATGAATCAAAAACCACCACCAATTTCTTCGTCCTCTTTGAGATTTCAACACAAATTTCGTAAATGGGCTGCCCCAATTTATCCACAAACTCCATAAATGCAAACTCATCCTTTCTGGGTTCTGAAATTTGGGTCAAAGGGGGTGGTAAAAGGTCATCAAAATGGATGCTTGAGGTATTTTGGACACGATTTTTGAGGACTTGGCTTCGATCAGTGAGAGAGATGAAGTGTAAGGGGATATTGTGAGAAGAGATGAAGTTAGCAAGATGGAAGAGTTGATTGAGATGGCCATGTTCTGGCCATGGAATTACAGCTACAGTTACTTCATTGAGCTCAAGAATTTTTGTTGATGAATTGGTAGCCATTGGAACAAAAATAGTTTGAATTTGAGGAAATGTGATAAAAGGTCTAACAATGCTTTGAATCACAGCTACCATTAGAGATACTTAAATATTGATTAGTTTGAAAAATATTAATAGCTCAGTTGATTTCATATAGGAGTGGATATAAATATCGTAAAATTAAAAGATTGAATTAAACAAAATGAATTTGGTTGTTGGATGTTTTAATTCGGTATTAGTGTTCTTTTTTCAAAAATAAATTTTGGTGCATCAAAGAATCGAACTTAAAAAAATAAAAAATTATATATATATATATTAGACCCAAAAGATAAAATTTATATAAATGAATTAGCAATTAAATTAAACAAGGCAAAGTAGCAATAAATTCACCCAGTTAACTTGAAATATTATTTTCCCAGAAAAATCAAACATTATCTTTGTCGATTTATATCATGTAAAAAAATTCGTATTCGTGCTTGTTTTCCTCAAGCTGGAGGTGCAAGTTCTTGACAAAGATAAATATAATTTTTCTAAATACAGTAACTTTTCCATGGGGCCGGTCCCATATCACTTAATATGATTTTAAAGTTTTAAGTGTCTTATACTTGGATTTTCGCCTCATTTTATTTTTCACTAGTTCACATCGAAAAATTAATTTAAAAATATCGAATAAAATCGAATCGAAAGTGAAAAATTTAAACCGAACCGAATTAGTTCGGTTTGATATATGGTGCACACTTTTTCAAAATCGAAAAATCGAATTGAAATTTGCTAAAATCGAACTGAAATTTGCTAAAACCGAACCGAATGTTCATTTCTTAGTTCGATATACTCTATTTTATTTTTACGATCATTTTTAATTAAAGATCTTAATTTGAGCATTGGATATGAAGTTAATCTTGTATTAGGTAGGCTGAATTTTTATCATAAGATTTTCCAATGCGGGTCCTAGTTTAATTGATTTAAATGTTTTTTTCTATCATTGAATAGGAAAAATATATATTAAGTAGAAAGATTGAAATATAATCTATCTTTTGTTTTTTGTCTTTTGGAAGTTGATGATTACTTTTACCTAAAATGTGGAGCTTTTTCATGAAAATTTTGATTTTTTTTGTATAAAAATCTTCGATGAGGATTTAAGTTTAATTTGTTTTAATATGTGTATCAAATATTAAGCAAAAAAAAAAAAGATTATTAAGTGTGAAACATTAGTATGTGTGCTCTAATTTTAACTCTATAGATATTAATAAGTATTTTGAAATTTGATTAATTTGAATTTGAATAAAAGAAGTCTCACTTTTCAGACAAAGTATAGTCTATCAGAAATAATTTTATTTTTAAATATCGAATTAAAGCAGATGAAAGAATATTTAACACTACAAGATAATAATCTTTGATGGTGAATCTGTGGTGCTCACGTGATGAAAAAGACAACATTATAAAAGGTGGACATATAAACGTGTTTTTTTAACTTGACTTCAATTAATATTTATATTCTTCAATTTTGAATGTGCGCAAGTAGACACTTAAAATTTGTATAAAATTAAACAAATAGACGCATTCATCTTATATGACATCATATATGGTAATTTTATGTCCTATATAACGTTCTATCTAAGTTATGTCATGTAAAAGGTGTGTGTATTTTTATTTAATTATATACAAATTTAAATATCTATTTGTATACATTCAAATTTAAAACACATAAATATAAATTGAAATCAAATTAAGAAAATATATTTATTTATGCCTAAATGGTAGAATGATGAAGAAACCATTTGTTATCATGTCTGAATTATTAGGGGATTTTGAAAAGAAAAATTAAATTATTTCAATTTCTTAAATATTAAAAGTCATTCACAATTGATTATTGTGCATGTGGGGTTATTGAAAAAGACAATAGAACATATTTTCTATATTTCTTGCTGACAAATTCACTTTCTAATCAAGTGTTTTAGTTTGATTTTGCAACTTTTTTTTTTTGTTAAGATGTTTGAGATCGATTATTTTAAATTTATATTGTGTAAGATTATATTTAGAGGAAAATATTTTTATAAAAAAAATTCATATTCAAAGTTCAAACTTGATATCTATAATTGAGGAAAAGATAGTCTTATGCACTACAATATATCTTTTGGTGATAAAGTTGCAATTTGTTAATATTAATATAAATGTTAATAAAAATATTTATTCTCTTATCTACCTATTCAATTCTTTCATTTTTAATACGTGTGTCTTCTGTGTCCATAAAGAAGAAAGTTATATCCATGTCAAGTACTTCACCTCTTATCCCATTACTACTATGAACTTCCTAGTCTCTCATACCAGAATGATCCAGGATCTGAAGGCTGGCGGTAATCCGCGCGGCCATCCAGACTCTGAGCCATTAAAGTACCCTTGAGCTCGCAAGTCATGCGATAGTCTACGTAGCCAAACAAGGATAAAATTTTAATATTTAAGAATTGTTATGGGGTAAGTCATACAAAACTCGATCATTTTATGAGACTTTATTGGCCAGCACGGAAAGTGTTGAATTCAATCATTTCCAAGGATATAACTCCACCGAGACAGTTTATAACTTCTCAAAAATGATAATCAAATCGGTTATACCTATGGAAGATTGGGGTGTTCATTCTATGACAAAAAAACCCATTCTTTTTAATCAGTCCAAAGTAAATTGCACTTATTGGAATTATATCGATGCATTTGATAAAGTGTTATACTATAATAATGAACGACATAAACACACATGGTTTATAAAGGTGTGTTCAAATGTTTTTAAAGAAAAATTATCAAATTGGTTTCTTGATTGGTGGTCATACCACGATCCAACTACGAAAATTCTACCTGATTATTTTATTCAACTTTATAAAAATTGGGCAAAAGTCTCTCCTAAACTTACTGAATTATATCAGGCGGATCATATCCCCTTTCCAGAAAATCTTTCCCAAATCTACTTCTTTATAGAATTTTCTATCCCTTGGATTCACAAATGGGTTCCTGAGTTTGGTTATACCGATGGACAGATACCTTGTCTATACCAAACTTTCTTTAACAATTTCTGGGACAAGTTAATAAAGATTGATCCCTCCACCAAAAAATCATATGGACAAAGACTTAGTGGACCATATACGATCTACTACTGTCGTTTATGAATCAATGTCTGCCCTACTGATCGATACATCCGTTAAGGGAGTTGCTAGATGAATTTTCCTACAAGACCAGGAAGCAGATAAGCTTGAACTAATAAATAAATATATGGAACAAGTTAAACGAGATCTGCTTGACTCAATTGGTATCTTTGAAAAGGGCAGTAACTCTTCTACAGGCAGTATTAATGAGCATATGGAGGATGCTCAGTCCCTCCCTAGTAGTAAAGATCAACTCGATGATAACGAGCTTGCTGATATCGAGAGATTTTGTGAAGAAATGCATAAAAAGGAACACAACAAAAAATAACAAAGTCTACAAATTAACCGCACAATCACTAGATACTATTCATCAACAGAAAATCCACCGTTAGAACAGTAGATACACTGTTCATGCCTAAATGGTAGAATGATGAAGAAACCATTTGTTATCATGTCTGAATTATTAGGGGATTTTGAAAAGAAAAATTAAATTATTTCAATTTCTTAAATATTAAAAGTCATTCACAATTGATTATTGTGCATGTGGGGTTATTGAAAAAGACAATAGAACATATTTTCTATATTTCTTGCTGACAAATTCACTTTCTAAGCAAGTGATTTAGTTTGATTTTGCAACTTCTTTTTCTTTCGTAATGTTTGAGATCAATTATTTTAAATTTATATTGTGTAAGATTATATTTAGATGATAAGATTACAACTTGTTAATATTAATAAAAATATTAATAAAAATATTTATTCTCTTCATAAACGAATAATTGAAAGATACTTAAATTGAAGAAAATTCCTATTAATCCCTCGACTTTTTTGTGTGTACACGCTGTAAGAATAAATAATTTTGGAATAAAATTTAAAACTAATTTATCCTTTATTTGATTATTATTAAATAAAGGTGAATAGCATTTTTTTAATACAAACAATTCATCTTAAAAATTATGCAACATGTGTTTTAATACAACAAATCGAACAATCGATAAGAAATATTATTAGAATAAATAATTTTAATATAATTAATATTAATATAACTAATTTCAATATAATTTGTCTTTAAATCAAATGATCTCTGATCGTAAAACATTTTTGCTCCATCTTTTAAATATAACAACAAGAAAATACTAGTGTAATTTTACAAAATAAAATATAAAAATAAAAAAAATATTTTTAAAAGATCTTGACTTAAATAACGAAAATCAAACAACATATGGAAGAAAAGAAATAAAACATATACTAGAGGCTACCTATAGCTAGATTCCCAATACAAATATTTCTTTCATTTGTCTATATAACTAAGTCAAATACTAATGTCTAGTATTATGCATAACTTAAATCCTATGGATTTTATCATTGTCAATTAATGTCTTGTCTTCATTGAAAAATGTGCTGTCTATTTTTACTCTTAAGATATTCTTACTATATATAACTATAAAATTATTTATCATAATTTTAAAAATAATTATTTTAATTTTAATTAATTATTTTTCTCACCCTCAATAATAATCGTTCTTGAAGATTATAAACATCATAATCACGAAGTGGTATTATATTATTAAGATATCGATCAATAAAGGGTAAATAAACTTTAAAAAGTATAAAAGAAAATTACAATAAATGATTTGAGATGTAATATGAACTTGCTACTGTAAAAATAAAGTTTTCACCGATTGAAAATCAGTTGCCTCCCACCCATGCCCCTCCCTCCCCAACCCACAACATAAGATGCAATGTGAATCTACATAATTAGTTGAGTGAATTTTGATTATCAAAATATTTTTAAAAATAAATAAATATATAATTTTACAACAAACATTCTGTGTTAACACGATAAAAGTGGTAAGTGGTAAGTAATATACTATGATCATAAATAAAACAATATTATTCTTGTAAGAACAATTGAAAGAGAGTCGGAATAAAATAACGATAAAATTATCTTCGTGTGATTTATAAGTTACAGTTTTAAATCGTTGAAAGCAATCATCAAGATTTGCCTTCGAATCAATTATCTACTTTACATGTCTTAATTGTTATACTTTTCTGAATCCTATGTGAATGCGAGATACTTCGCGCAACCAGTCAAAGATGAAAATTTAACATGCTACATTTGATGCCGGCTACCTTAAATGTACATTTGTATTGGCCACTATTTTTGCCGGCTCATGCAAAGTATATTCTGGTAATAATAATAATAATAATTAAAAAAAAAACTTAGCAAAATATACAAAAAATGAGAAAGTGATATATTTTTGAACATTTCAAACTTAAACTCAAAAGCATCTTGATTTTGCTCTATATAAATGGTTTAAAACTAAGTTCTTTTCAATTATAAGTACCTAATAATTTACTTTCTTTAGTTCAAAAATACTATACACTAAAAAAAATATGAAGATTGTGGCATTATTATTGGTGTTTTTGTGTTATTTTTTTCAAGATTTTGTGTCAGCTCATCTTAGAATTAATTTCTATAATTCAAGTTGTCCAAATGCTGAATTTATTGTGAAAAGTATAGTGCAAAAGAGGTTCAAAAATGATCCTTCAATTACAGGAGCTTTGCTTCGTATGCATTTTCATGATTGTGGTGTTAGAGTAAGTGTCGATTTTAAGTTATATATATCGATAGTTGAAATGATTTTTTATATGATTAGCGTGCGTAGTTTAACTTATCATAACATTTTAGCTATGTTATTATTTTTATCGATTATTAGTTAATTATAGTGTTTGTAGAGATTTATATATAAATGTTTTGATTCCATGAAGTTTTACTTATATAAACCATAACACCGATAAAGTAAAAATATTTTTACATGATCGTATCACTTAAAAATGTCTATATATACTTCAAATTTATTGTAATATTAAAAATACAAGTTACCTGTTGTAACAAGCACTCTCTCCATCCATCTTTATTTGATCACTATACTAGAAATAGATGTCCCACAATCTTTTTTCACTTTATGAAATCAAGAGATAATTTTACACTTATTTCTGAATATACTGTTTTTATTAATTGTAGTCATTTTTCTATTACATTTTTCAAGACATTGTATTCATTATATTCAGAGGTAATATGGTGAAATTATCTCTACAATTTACTGATTCTTAATTCCTACGACAAGTCAATAGTGAACAACTATCGGACAAAGAGAGTATATTACTCCCTTTGTTCACTTTTACTTATCACTATTTCACTTATCGAGGTCAAACTATATAAACTTTGACTAACATTTGAAGATGTGTTTGTCATCATATAAATATGAGACAGATTGCAACTTATAATATCTTTGTATAGTTTTCAACCATCTAAATTTCATATTTCAAATATAAAATTTAGCTACTGATGTTTAGCGAAGTTAACTTCGAAAAACGAAACAGTAACAAGTGAAAATGAATAGAGGAAGTAACGGACAACTATTGTTGGACTGAGGGAGTATTTATTATCATTAACAGATAACATGTCTTATTTGTAAACTAATATATATAGCTTCAATTATTTTTATTATTAATTAATTATATATAGTAATATATTGATTAATTATTTTTTTTTGGGTGTAACTATTATGTCAGGGTTGTGATGCATCAATATTGATAGATTCAGATTCATCAAAAAACCAAACATCAGAAAAAGATGCTGGACCTAATTTCACAGTAAGAGGTTATGAAGTAATTGATGAAATTAAGGAAAAATTAGAATCCATTTGTCCTTTGATTGTTTCATGTTCAGACATTGTGACATTAGCTACTAGAGATGCAGTTGCCTTAGCTGGAGGGCCCACATACACCGTCCCGACGGGCCGGCGCGATGGCCTCATTTCGGATCCATCGGAAGTGGACTTACCCGGCCCAGGCCAACCTGTTTCTGATATTCTACAGTTCTTCAGAACAATAGGTTTGAACAAAATCGACATGGTAACGTTATTAGGAGCTCATACAGTTGGAGTCGCACATTGCTTCTTTTTCCAGTCTAGGGCTTCGAACTTTGCAGGTACGGGGAAACCAGACCCTGATATGGATCCTGAATTGGTTGCGAAACTATTTGAGTTATGCAACACGTCTACCCCACCGACTACTCTATCTGACGTTCCGACAGCATTCTTGGATCAGAATACGTCTTTTATAGTTGACAATCAATACTATAATCAAATATTGAACAGGAAAGGGATTTTGAAGATTGATCAAGAACTTGCTTTGGATCAATTGAGTTCACCAATTGTTTCAAGATTTGCAAACAACGGAAATGCATTTAGAAAGAGTTTTGCTAACTCTATGATTAAAATGGGAAAAGTTAATGTATTAGTAGGTAATGATGGAGAAATTAGAAAAAATTGTAGGGCTTTTAATAATCCTAATTAATTTAAAAAGTATAATTAGTGTTGTACTTTTTGTGAGTAAATTTTAATTTACTCAACACTATGATTTATGATGTATTATCCAATATTTATTAAATGCATTTTTGTAGTTAGTTTGGATTTTGGAAAAAAAGGAAATGAGATTTGAAATTGGGTTTGAGGGCACTTTGGTCCATTAGTTATTGCTAGATGTGATAACTGACTAAGTATATTTAATCTTCAATTATTAGTGAATATGGATCGTTTATGTTACATTTCGTAATATAATTATATTTATATAATTAAATCAATATCTCCCGTCAAATCTACACATGAAAAAATTTATAATTTTGAATCAAATAAATATTAGTACTTCTAAGTGAACTCGGTAAATTAACAATGATGCATTATCCACCTTAAAGAGGATAAATATGTTGATCAATATATATATATATATATATATATATATCATGAAATACGACTTTCCTTTCAAATCTAAGTTACTCATTGCATGCATGTTTTAGTATCATTCATAACATTTTAAAAAATTGTATAAACATACGGGACACATGTGTAGTATATGGGACACATGTGCAGTGAACGTGATCAGAGACTAATAATTTTAAAAATAGCTCAAATAAACATACTTCTAATATAAGTGGATCAAATTATCGGTTTAGAGCTCATCGAATGACAAACGATGTCATATATACGTGAAAAATCTTTCATTTAAGACTTATTTTAACAATTTTATTGTCGTTTTTTGACTTTTTAAATATATACAACACAATACATTTGATAATTGTACGAATACAATTAACTTGGCGAAGAGTTTAATTTGTAAATTAATGGTAATATAAAAAGAACATAAATGATATAAGCAATTTGTACTTTGCATTTTTTTAATAATAATTCTTAAATATATTATAATTTGGTTAAGATATTATATATGTATGTTAAATATGATTTATAAATGACTTCAACACCTTGTGCAAACATGCATTAAATAAAATTTGGATAATACATAGTAATAAAATAATAATTGGAGATATCATTTGATATCTGATGATAACACTATGATTCACACATTTCTAAGAGCTACTACTATAGTCTTAAATTAATGTCTTTTTTCTCATATTTTTTTCCTTTTCAATTAGGAAAAAAATCTTCATCCAAAGCATACGACTTTCTGGATGTAGATGATGATATCTATACATATGAATTTTATATATATCGTAGAATGAAGTACCACATGAATGAATATATATATGAATTCAAATCTACCAAAAACAAAGTTCAAGAACAAAAAAGTCAACCATGGCAAAACAATAAATATCTAAATTTCCTCAAAAGTATATATTTTTTTCCTAGTCAAGGTGCATGTGATAATTTTATTTTTATCAAAAGTATCATTTATACCCAACTTTAAAAAATGTGTTGAATTGCTGAATATATATATATATATATATATATATATATATATTGTGGGGTTAATATGTTTTAATTTTAATTTTTATTCTTGTAATAAATATATGGTTAAGAATATTGAACTTTTAATTATTTGAAATAAGTACTTTAGATCTTTGCTTATGAAAATTTATAATTTTTTAGAATAATCTATTGTTACATCATTTAATATTTGTATGTTAAGTTAAACTAGTCTTTTACTTTATATTTGAAGGTAATATATTTTTAAAATATTCTGTAATTGTATTACATCATAAATAACAAGGATCAATGTCAAAATTTATCATAAATGGAGGATAAGAATTTATACTCCTAACAGATTTTGTTTACCATCAAAAGTGATAGTTTTATGATAAATATCTTTAACTAAACATCTCAAATTCGAATTTTAAATCAAAAATAAAAATTTTCAACACAAATATAAATAAATTGAGAAAAAAATTAACCATAATTGAGAAATCAAAACGAAGATATATTTAATTCAATTAATATAAATATCTCCTTTTCTATGTACAATATTAGCAATATTATACTCATATATAATATTACATCATAGAGTAGGATATGAGTAATATAAAGTGCACACAAATTTTATTTTTGCTTGATAAATAGAAAAGTTGTTTCTGTACATCCTCGACTCGAGAGAAATGATAAATTAAAAGCATAATATAGATAGTATCAAAAGTAATACAAAATGTACATACACTTAATCTATATCTAGAAAGTTAAGAGATATTGTTTCAAATAGATCATCCACTCATCTCTATTTCGTAAGTTAAGAAATTATTTCAATTAGATCTTCAATCCACTTATCTTTATCTCGAAAGTTGAGAAATTATTTCAGATAGATTGTCCATTTATCTCTATCTCGAAAGTTGAAAAATTGTTTCAAATAAATCATCCACCTATCTCTATCTCGAAGGTTGAGAAATTGTCTCAAATAGATAATCTACTTGAGAAAAGTAACAAATATGAAGGTCTAACATAAATAATATCAAAAGTAGTATAATATGTACACAGACTTAATATCTATCTCAAAAATTGAGAAATTGTTTCAAATATATCATCCACTTATCTCTATCTCAAAAGTTGAGAAATTATTTTAAATAAATCGTCAACTTATCTCTATCTCAAAAGTTTTAAGAAATTATTTCAGACAGATGTTCGACTCGAGAAAAGTAACAAATAAAAGGCCTAATATACCAAAAGTATCCATGCATAATTTTTGTAATACCAAAAATACCCCTAAAGGGTTTTTTCTCCTCATCCTCTTCACAATCGCCCCTTTTTACCTTCACCATTTCCTCTGCCTTTCCCAGTAGAGAAGAGAGGAAAAGCAATCTCTCTCTTTCTCTCTCTCTAAAAAAATTCTCACTTTCTCTCTCTAAAAATCCAATCTTTGTAGCTCTATACACATATAGATACAGTTTAATCTGTATCTATAGCTTTTATCGGTTCGTTTTTTGCTTTAGATTTGCCATTTTTGGTGTTCGAATTGATCGGACGGTGGAGAATTGAGGTATGCAGGCTGATCAAACGGTGATAAGTTTGAGACCAGGTGGTGGTAATAGAGGTGGTGGAAGCAGAGGATTTAGCTCTCGCTTTGAATCCTCATCATCTACCAATTCTGATCTCCCACTTTTTCGTCCTCATGGGGGTTCTTCATCTTTATCATCTTTCAAGGTTGAATCATTTTTGTCTTTTTGGATTTTCTAATTTTGTTTCTCAGATCTATGGATCTTTTTACTTTGTGGGTATGCTTTTTCTTGATGTATTTTAGTTGTTTTGATTCATCTGTTATTGATGATTTGTTGTAATCCATGTGAAAATTTAATCAATTTTGTTATCTAGCTTGTGATTCTGCATTAGAGAATGCTTAATTTGTTTCTAGAAAAATCATTAAGCATTGGAATAATGGTGGAGCCAGGAGTTAAACACACCAAAAATATATAAAATTGTGATTATTTGGAAAAAAAGATTTTTTTTTTGGAATTGAAAGATGATATGGGGGATTTATATATGACCTGGTTATATATAAATTTTTGACCTGGTTATGAGGTGAAGAGGATGGACTCCCTTGTGTTCTCTAGCTCTGCCCCTGGTTGGAATGAAATGGGGCTGAATAGAGTGAGAAGGATATGGGGGATTTATATATGATCCCAATTAGCTACAAGGTTGAAGCAAAGTTGATTGATTGATTGAAATTAGAAGCAATGTAAACGTAGCTTTTTCACAAAATGTAATCTTTGTTTTGTACTTGTTCTCTTTGTGATTGTTTTGCTTAATGATATTGCTGATATCTGTTGTTATGTGCCCACCGAGTGCTCCCGTTATGCTCAGGTTAGGGGTAGAGAGTATCAAGTTGCATGTTTGGATATATCTCTGATGCATTATCTGATTGTGCCTATAGTCTATAAAAACTCATTTCTTTTTCTCGTAAAAAAATAAATAGTTAGTCTATGTCTTATACTATAAAAAAGAAAAGTATTGACTATACAAATAATAAGAATCTACGTAAAAGAAACAACAAACTAATGCAAGGAGGTCACAGGTTCAAGCTTTGGAAATAGCCTCTGGTAGAAATCTAAGGTAAGACTGCATACAATAGACTTTTATGGTTGGGCACTTACTTGGGAGCTTTAGTGCACTGGTTTGCCCTTTTATTAAACCTATAAGCTAAGTTGTTAATGTTTGTATGGATACACGTGATTGGTGAATTGGGTTGTTTTCTGATGAAGTGTCTGGCTTGTGTGATTAAAATCTACAGCAAATGCATTTAATGGTACGCATGCTGTTGTATGGGTGGCCTACTGATCAAGTATCTGGACTGGATGGAAATTAGATTTCCTTGATTCGTGGTAGCTGGGTGCGTGATGCAGGCTATCTTGTCAGTGGGTTGTGGCGGTGTGCATAGTGGTTTTCTTACCTTTTTGTGTCTTCTTTTGGCTTGTCATGTTACTGCACTATCGGAACTTGGATAGAACATGCTTTAGATAATATGGAAGTGCCACTGTAATATGCTGAACTGAAAACATGAGCAGCTTCAGTAACTACATCACCTTTTGCAATTTGAAATGAGAATTGTACATGAATACATGTGGCTAGCATTTGGACCCAAATTTCTAAATATTCTTGGCAAATTTTGGTGAAGTTCCACTGTGCAATTTGGCCCCAAAATTTCCTAAGAATATTTGACTATCTCAAAAAATATAATTCTTGTAAGTTATATTAAAAAATACTTATAAGTTTGTATTATCATTTCAGAATAAACATGTTCTGCTAAAAAAATAACCTTATAACATAATTAATAACAATTAACAACAACAACATAACACTATGTGCAAGATCAATACATTAATTGTATATTCATATTTGTTAACGACTCCACTTGTGGGATTTCACTGGGTATGTTGTTGTTGTAATTGTTGTTACCGATTCAATTGGAATTATAATCCATTAAAAGCAATTTTTTCCCTCAATCTTGCCACTCAAATTATAGTTCAAACTTTTTCGGAGGGGGTAAATAAATATTAATTGGAATAAATAAATGATGGGTGCTTTTTTATAAATATAAAGTTTGGGGTAATTTTTAAATATTTAAAACTTTCCAAATACTATCTCAAGTTCCCAAATACTAGTTTTTTCTAGTATTTTGGGACTTGAAAATTCTTCAAATATATTTGCCAAGTTTTTCGGCCGAACACCACTTCCCAAGTTTCTTTCAAAAAATTTTGGGGCCAAAATGGCACCGTAGGATGAGCGAGAAAGATCACTTTATAGTGGGTACAATATAACTGTCTGTGTGCATAATATTTGAATTATACGTTCCTGTTAATGCCCTAATTCTTGGCATCTTACTTTATTTGCGTATCTGCTGTAAATATGGATGGAGAATCATTAGTAGGCTTTAGTTGGGCACTCAAGGATTATCAGGCCGTCCATAAAGAACCTACTAAACAAAGTCTTAGTAGCTATTAGCCATTTAAAAGTTACTCGCCTTATGGAATGTTTTTCTTTGGACAGTAAGTTCATTTAATGGTAGATCTGCTGCTTGATTTTTGCATTGTTAGTTTGGGAGTATATGGTAGGAAGTTAGAAACGTTAAGATAATTGAATTGAATTGAAGAGTAAGCAGCAAAGTTTGACCTTTTCTCTGGTGAATAGTGTTGGCTATGTGGCATTTAGGAATGTGAACGTTAATATTTGTTCATGTTTGTGCATAATTCAAGTATGAACGAGAAAGATAACTATATAGTCATTGGTACAATGGAGGTGTATGTGTGCGTAGTATTTGAATAAATTCTTGTTAATGCCCTAATTCTTGGCAGCTCACCTGAGTTGTGTATCTGCAGTAAATATGGACGGATAATCATTGTCTTATTAGCTAATGACCATGCAAAAGCTATTCATGCTGTTCAAGTGTTCATAGTGCTATGGCGGAACTTGAGCATTGGTCATGCTTGTGTGTCATGAAGATTAAAAAGAAAAAATACCATGCAACTAAAATTTGAGTGAGATCCTTAGATGAAGCCTGTTGGATGATGTTTTTTCCCTGGATTTGTGATAAGTTCTGGAAATATTTTAAATTCTTACAGTCAATTCACTCATATTTCCTTCCGTGTTCCTCTTATTTTCACAATTGAGCTATCAATTCTGATCAGTGCTTTCTTGCTGGATTTGCATTTTATGGTACTTTCTGTGTTTTATGCTAGCTAAGACATTTGTCTTTTTGCTTGGAATTCATTTTAAGAACTTGTTCTCTGGGTTCTGTTTGTCCTAACTCACTATTATCGTTCTAGACTGGAGATGCTCGTTTTGAGAGCCATGAACGTGTCCGCTATACTCGAGATCAGCTCCTGCAACTGAAGGAGGTAATATCAATATTTAAAAATGTTTAACGATGGTGTTTATTGGACATTAGTTTTCTGCACATAGATATGAGAAAAACAAATCTGGCCTTTTTTGCTTATTGTTGTTACTATTTCAGAAAAATAAAATGGTTATTCTTACTGATTGGTATTGACCGCGATGTAATTTCTATTATTAAGAATTCAGTTCTCTTCTTCCATCTTTTAGATCTCTGTCGATTCCAGCTACCCAAAAAAAGAAATAAAAAAATGATATAATGGTGGGTTATCATGATTTTTTTGCCTGTCCTTGATTCTGGTTATTGTCTTCTTCTAGGCGGTTGTCCTACAATTACCTGAGATTATTCTGCAAATCAAACAAGAAGTTGAAGCTGAACTGTTTGGCGAGGATGTCTCTCGGGGTCGTGTGGATAGCAATGTGAGTTTCTGTCTGACTTGATATAAAAAGTTGTATTTCTTCTCATATGACTATTTTGTTGGCATTTCTCTCCTCCCCACGCAGAGGAAAAAAAAGCAATATTTGATGCTTTTGGTAATGTTGCGAGCTAAAGAACAGTTCTGATTCATTATTTTTTCGTTAATGCTTGTCCATCTTCTTTTTCGCGTTCTTGCAGTGTGCACTTTCTGTTGCCTGATTGTTCAGTGTAATTCGCCTTTCTGTAGGTGCAGGTTCTGTCCCAGAGTCGTTATTCTGAACCAGACCATCGTGACTGGCGTAATAGGTCAGCACAATTTTCTGCCCCCATAGAGGAGAGGTCATGGGAAGCACTTCGAGAAAACAGGGAATTTGGTGG
Source organism: Solanum virginianum (assembly GCA_000787875.1). Lineage (NCBI taxonomy): Eukaryota > Viridiplantae > Streptophyta > Magnoliopsida > Solanales > Solanaceae > Solanum > Solanum virginianum. The sequence goes on along the minus strand of DF357875.1, from coordinate 82,553 downwards.
CCAGTATACTCGGCAAGAGCAACTTAGCTCACAATTTGCAAGAGCTCAAGTATCTGCCACTCAAGGGGTAATTTATTTCCTCATGTGCATTTTATTGAAGAACTTCTGTTGATTATTTCTTGCTTTTGTACTCCCAAAGGCAAGTTCAGTTTTCCATGCTTTATGAAAGCTGTTAGCACTTAAAGAAAAGACATCCTATTGAAGAAATATAATATACTTGATTATCACATCACTTGCTCATGGTAGACAGGGAAATTCCTTTATCGAGTGTTGTGGTTGATATGCACTTTGTTTTTAGCTATTAGAATTAGGTATACAGATACATAGTTGTATCGTCCTATGTTGCGTGGACTCTTTGTTTTTGCCGCCGACGAACCCGTCTCGACGCGGTACTCGTGTGGGTGCGGACATGGGGTGCGTCTCCGATTCGGTCAATCCTATCCGGATACTTTGACCAGAGTAAGGAACTCAAACGGCGGCATTTTTGGAGGTTCTAGGGTTTTGATGTTCTTGTTCCTTCATTTTTTAGAGGAGAAAAGAGAAGAGAGACGAGAGGGGAGGGACTGCAGCTCTTAACATTTTGACAGAGATGGAGTAGGAATAAGATAAAATAGTATAAAATTAAGGTCTGTAGAGTTCTTCTGAAATGTCTTGTTTACCCTTTATGAGCTGCATGGTGAAATTTAAATTATTTCAATATTTGTGCCCAAATTTATAAGAATTGCTTCATTTTGTTTCTATTTTTAGGTAGAATTCCTTATACTCCCTATAAATTGTATTTGTATATATACGATATTCAACAAAATATCTTTTATTTTATAAAATACCTTTCTATATAATGAATATTTATTCCATAAATATACTAAAATATAATAATAAATTGACGTTGCCAAAAATTATATTCATGGCATAAACAAATGTAATATTCTAGGTATAAAAAGTGTATATATATATGTATAATAAACAATATTTTACAGAATGTCTCTCAAATTTAGAATATCTTTATAACTCTATTTTTATAATGTTGAAATTTTTAAGGCAAAACCTTGCACCCCTATCGGATTCACACCCCTGAATCTTAAAATATAGAATTTGTCGAATCCAACTCTCAAATTCGCACACCCGTCTCAGATGCTCGTACTCGAGTCCAAGCAACTTAGGTATTGTCTTATTGGTATAACTTGGAACTTCAATTAGATTAATTTAAGAGATCTCTTTTTTCCAACATAGTGTCTTTCTCTCCGTTGTTTTAGCTGCTAAGCTTATTCCTTGCACCAGCAATGGTTTAATTTTTCTTCTGTTCAAAGTTCAAATTACATGATTTTTCCTGATTGTGAACTATCTACTCCACCTGATCTCTGAAACTTTTCAACTGTTTGTGCACCAGGGAGGTCCTACTCCTACACTGATCAAAGCTGAGGTGCCGTGGTCAGTCCAAAGGGGTGCTCTTTCCGAAAAAGATCGTGTCTTGAAAACAGTCAAGGGGTAATCTTTCTGGAAATACTCGCTATGCTTTTAACAATGTTTCATTGTATAATTTAAAGCTATTTTTTCACCATATCTTAACAGTAGGGAGCTGCATTTTGTCTTCTTTACTACCTTTTCTCATATTCATGGATATAATAAGCCGTCATTAGCCCGTAGAACTATTTACTGTAAATAAAAAAAATAAGGTTTCAATATGGTCTTGATTTCAGATGTAGTTTGCAAATTCTGTGAAGGTAAATTTTAGGATATAATTTTTGTGTACATGATTGGTGCAAGTATTATCGATCTTGCAGAATACTCAACAAGTTGACCCCGGAGAAATTTGATCTTCTCAAAGGTCAATTAATTGATTCAGGGATAACAAGTGCAGACATTCTAAAGGTCCTCTTATCTCTTAGTTACCTATATTTCTCTAATGTCTTGTATTTCCTCGTATGCGTTGGTTAACTGATGTATTCTCTTCTCTATATTCCAGGGTGTGATCTCCTTGATTTTTGACAAGGCCATATTGGAACCCACCTTCTGCCCGATGTATGCCCAGCTGTGTTCTGATCTCAATGCGAAGCTTCCTCCATTTCCATCTGATAAACCTGGTGGGAAAGAAATCACATTTAAGCGAGTTCTTCTGGATAATTGCCAAGAGGCATTTGAAGGTGCTGACAAATTGAGGGAAGAGGTGAGACAAATGACTGCTCCAGAGCAGGAGTCAGAACGCAAGGACAAAGAAAGGTCGATAAAATTGCGCACTCTTGGAAACATACGTCTTATTGGGGAGCTTTTGAAGCAAAATATGGTTCCTGAAAAGATCATTCATCACATTGTTCAGGTTGTTGATTGTTCTCTATTAGCTTAATCTTCTTGATCCTTTCTCTCTTAAATGTCTTTAACGTATCAATTTTGTGGAAAATTGTCTTCCTGATCTTATTAACAGGAGCTATTAGGACAAGATCCCAAAAGCTGTCCAGAAGATGAGAACGTTGAAGCTATATGTCAGTTCTTTAACACCATTGGTAAGGAGCTTGACAAGATGCCAAAATCAAGGCACATCAATGATATATATTTCAACCGATTGAAAGAACTATCAACAAACCCTCAGCTGGCAGCACGATTAAGGTTTTTGGTGCGTGATGTGCTGGATTTACGTGCCAATAACTGGGTACCTAGGCGGGAAGAGGTGATACATGTTTTTCCTATGTAGTAGTTGGTGATTAGTTAAGTCCTACACTTCTTTTTCATGATGTATTAACTAAATTTTACAGGTGAAAGCCAAAACCATTAATGAGATCCACTCGGAAGCAGAGAAGACCTTGGGGTTGCGTCCTGGTGCTACATTAAGCATTAGAAATGCCCGTGCTTCTCCAGGAGCTCAAGGGAATTTGGGTCCTGGTGGCTATCCCATTAATCGACCTGGTACTGGTGGTATGATGCCTGGGATGCCAGGAACAAGGAAGATGCCTGGAATGCCAGGTATGGATAATGACAACTGGGAGGTTCCTAGGTCGCGGACAATGCCAAGAGGTGCTCGGCAACCATTGATTGGCAAGTCACCGTCCTTGAACACAAGACTCTTGCCTCTGGGCAGCAGTGGTGTCATGAGTGGAAGGAGTAGCGCCCTCTTACAAGGTAGTGGTGGACCTCCTGTCCGACCATCGGGCTATGTCTCTGGTGTGGAGCCTGTATCACAATTTTCAGGACCAGCTAAGCCATATTCAGCTAGTACTGCCTTCCCTGTTGCTGAGAAATCTCAGGCTCCAACTGCAAGGTCAAAGTCTGAAGAATTGATGAGAAAAACCGTCTCTCTTTTGGAGGAATATTTTAGTGTTCGGATTTTGGATGAAGCTTTGCAATGCATTGAAGAACTTAAATCCCCTGCCTTCTATCCTGAGGTTGTCGAAAAAGCCATATCACTTGGACTGGACAAAAGCCCACCACGTGTTGAACTAGTTGCACTACTTCTTGAGCACTTATTTGCTAAAAAGGTTTTTACCGCGAAAGACTTGGCCACTGGATGCTTGAACTTTGCTTCTCAGTTGGAAGACCTTGCGATGGATTTACCAAAAGCACCAGCAAATTTTGGGGAGATAGTTGCAAGGCTAGTTTTGACAGGGGCAATGGACTTCAAGTTGGTGAACGAGATTTTGAAGCAGGTAAGCTATGACTTATACCAGAAGGACGTATTTGCAGCAATCATGAGAGCTATTAGCTCTAGCCCTACGGGTCAAGGAGTATTAGATTCACAAGCATCTGATATCGAAGCCTGCAAAAATCTGTTCACATAAAAAGCTTGAGTCCTTGCTTGGAGGAGTGCTGCAACCTCATCGATAGAATATGCCCAAACGAACTTTTCCTTGCAATGGCCTTTCCGTGAACCAGAGCAACTGTATTGCAGTTTCTATAATCAGAACAGTAAAAGAACAGGTGATTTTATGAGTTGTATACTTTCCCGACTTGTGTTCATTAGGCGACGAAAGACAGTTTTGCAACATGGTAAATTATACACCATATTTGCTCAAGGCAATGGGCTGCTTTACCATGTCCAGCCATTTTGTATTCCATTAGTTTTTCATTTTATTTTTCCCTTTGACTTGTTATATGAAGTTTTGTCGAATTTGTGAGTTCATAAAATGCAACTGTTCCAATCTTTACACCATTTTAAAGCTGAATTTGATAACATCAGTTTATCTCTGATAGGTTTAATGCTTTTGCTGGGTATTTGCATCTGCAGATTTAGTCTCTATTAGCTTCCTTTTGTACTTGTTAGTGATAATAATGTACTATGTTGTAAAAATCAAAATCTTTGATCATTTATCGTGTAGTTTCTTGTTCTTCGATGTGCACTATTATCCATTGATACATTTGTTTTGTATCTTGTTACGTCTTTTTTTTTTACAATCTTGTGTTCGTCTCTTTTGAGTTGAGGGTTTGTCAGAAACAATCTCTCTACCTCGCAAAGGTAAGTGTAAAGTTTGCGTATATTGTATCCTCTTCAAAACACAAGCGGGATTGCATTGAATATGTTAAAGATAAGTGTAAAGTTTGCGTATATCGTACCCTCTTCAAAACACAAGCGGGATTGCATGATTATCTTTGGTGCCAAGTGCTCCACTATTAGCGAAACATGTGATGTATGATTTAAGTGCTCCATTAAAATATATAGAAGTGCTCCATTAAAGGAATTTTGTAAATAGGCCTAGTTTCTTTTATTTATAGGGAGCATTTACTGAAAATATTTTTTTTTATTTTTACACGATAAAAATAATTTTTTTCTTTTAGAATAATTAATTAAATTATCATCATATGCATATTATTTTTTTTAAATTGATCTTGTAAAATTATATCGAATCTGTTATCGTTGTTGTTATTGATGTTGTGGAGTGAGTAGGTGAACTCATAATATAGTAGTTAGGTGGTGACACATGCTCATGTGGTTCTAACTCCTCCAACGATGTTCCTCTATGGAGCACATCTTATGTTGTTATAATTTTGGTAATGAATATTTGTAATTAATGAGACCCAAATTTAAATTATTTGAGATATCAAATATGAATTAAAAAATTAAATTATTTAAATTATTTGAGATAGCAGTAAAATTTGTGTATGTTTTATTCTTCCCAAATCTTACTTTGTGAATTTTTATTGAATATGTTGTTGTTTATTAAATAGGACATGACATACTTACAAGTCACTTAAAATGCGACACTAGATAATGAGATTTAGAATTCGAGGATTAGTAGTTGAGTATTGTCTAGTTCGTTATCAATATTGTTTTACCTTTCTATTTTCTCAAGATAAGGGTAAAACTATGTATACACCACCCTCTTCAGACTTCACTTATTTACGCTGGGTATTTATTGTTAATATGAATGTCTAAGATTTGTATCAAACCACAAATTTCAAATATATCTCTATTTTTTAAAAAAATTTGCATCGATCAAACACCTTCACGTAAATTGAAATAAAAAAGTAAAAGAGAGTGGTTCGATGCATTAAAAACTCTCGTTACGCGCAGAATTCGGAGTTTGGAATGAATAAGTACACACAAATAGTGACTCCTCCTAGACTTAAAAGATTCATCTTCTTCCCTCTCATTATTATTATAGTTATCTTATTGTTTTTTTTTCCTTTCTTTTTATGAAAATCAAGAAAATGAAGATCAACATTATAGAATCAACAATGGTGAAACCATCAAAACCAACTCCTTCAAAAATTCTATGGAATTCAAATCTTGATTTAATAGTTGGAAGAGTCCATCTTTTGACTGTTTATTTCTACAAGCCAATTGGATTAATATCCAATAATAATAATTTCTTTGATTCAAGAATTATGAAAGAAGCATTGAGCAATGTTTTAGTTTCATTTTATCCAATGGCTGGAAGATTAATATTTGCTAATAAGGATAATAATGAAGAAAGAAAAAGAATTGAAATGGTGAAGGGGTGTTATTTGTTGAAGCTCAAAGTGATGATACTTGTATTGATGATTTTGGTGATTTTGTTCCAAATTTGGAGATGAAGAAACTTATTCCTAGTGTTGATACTTGTGGTGATATCTCTTCTTTTCCACTTGTCATCTTTCAGGTATTATTGTTCTCTTTTACGATATTGTATACATGATTTTATTATGTTTTACTTGAGCTTAGAGTCTGATATTTGCATACATCATCTGATGGTCTTTCATCCATTCATTTCATCAACACGTGGTCGAAAATCGCACGTGGACTCTCCGTCGCGGTCCCACCATACATCGACCGGTCCCTCTTCCGTGCATGGGACCCACCAACCCCGACCTTTAAACATGTCGAGTATCACCCTCCACCGACCCTAAATAACGTCCACGATCAAGTCAATGTACCAAAGTCCAGTACCACGGCCATGTTTAAGATCACAAGTGAACAGCTAAACCTGCTCAAGACCAGGTCCGAGCACAAGGGTAGCACTTATGAAGTCCTCGCGGCCCATATTTGGCGTTGCACGTGCAAAGCACGTGCCCTAGATGATGACCAATTGACAAAGTTATATATTGCTACAGATGGTAGGACAAGACTTTTTCCTCCTTTACCACAAGGCTATTTAGGAAATGTAGTTTTCACAGCTACACCAATGGCTAAATCTGGTGAGCTTCAATCTGAGACGTTGACGAAAACAACACGAAGAATTCACGACGTGTTGGCAAGGATGAACGATGAATACTTAAGATCCGCGATAGATTACCTTGAATTAATGACAGATTTTGCTAAATTAATCCGAGGACCGACTTATTTTGCTAGTCCTAATCTTAATATTAACAGTTGGACTAAGTTGCCTGTTCATGATTCAGATTTTGGATGGGGAAAACCAGTTCATATGGGACCTGCTTGTATTTTGTATGAAGGGACAGTGTATATATTGCCAAGTCCAAATGATGACAAGAATTTGAGATTAGCTGTTGTTTAGATGTTGATCATATGCCACTTTTTGAGAAGTACTTGTATGAGTTCTGATAAGTTTGGTCTCTGTATCGTTCTAATTTTATTGAAAGGGGCATAATTTTGTCTGTATCGTTCTAATTTTATCAAATGTTCCCCAGAGGGGGGGGGGGGAGTTGATTATCTCTAGGTGTCCTTGTAACAATTGAACATTTGCTTTGATTACTTTGATGATTTTATCTTGTGTACATTGACAATATACCTCTGCATACCTAATGAAATGTCACGAGAGAGGTCTGAGAAGGGTAGTGCGTATGTAGACCTACCCCTGTATATGAGGGTAAAGAGACTGTTTCTAATAGACTCTTGGCTCAAATATATTGACAGTATGAAGAGAAGTTACTTATCTATATGAGGTTTGCTAAGCGAATGCTACAACTCTCAACAAGACATAAAATAAGACCACAGGCCTGTGTAAATACCTCAGCGAACTCATGTTGCACTAAGTCGCTGCATGTTGTAGGGAACACTTTTGGGGTGAACACTCGTTGAATAAGTAGGGTCGATAATTCAGTATTTAGGTAGTAACATTTAGCAAAAGTGTGTGTTATCTGAAGCCTAAAAGGAACGAAACACATGCTCAAAAACTCAAAACTTACACCAGATACCAGATAGCATAACGGAATGGGCCAACTGTATCCGTTGGTCTTTTCTCTAAGAAACTTAAATCCATCAAACTCAGTTGAAGCCACCAACAATGCAAGGCGGTATCAGAACTACTCTCAAGCAACACGCTCGGAGAACTTGTCTCGGTAGATGAGAATCCGAAAGAAACAGTCAAGAAAGCACAGGTAGTACAAGAGGAAAGAGAATAAAACAAAGAACACTCAAGATGAGTTCCCACGCCATCAATGTGGAATTCAACAAGCAGAGAACACAAAATCCATTGGTTGACCAGAAAACTGCTGAAGATATATGATATTTAATGTAGACAATGAATTACACAGACTACAGCTAGTTGCTAGCAATGAACATATATTGTGCATGCATTGCATGTATAAGAAATTTCTTTACACAAAGGATAATGTAAGCCTACATGCCAACAGAAGTTTGACAATGCTCAGCATTAACACAATTTTTCTGACCACATTTAACTGCAGGGTGAAAGATGGATCAGACCCTCAAAGCGACAGGGTCTTGCCATGATAATTTTCGTTTTCCAACCTGAGAAGTGCCTTCTCCAGCATTTCTACAAACCAATAGCTTCGCATCATCATTGAGGTGTCGGATGAGACATCCCTTTGGCTCCTTCTGCTGCAGCTGCTCAAAATTTACTTCTGGTTCCTCTTCTCCTATCTGTAAAAATTATAAAGTCTAGAGGTAAATGATGTAAAAAGTATACAGCTCATGAAATAAATCGAAAGAGCACTTGACGCTTAGTTTGATACTTACCGAGATCTCATTCAAGTCAAAGACTGGAGTTCGAGTGGGCAATGCAGCTTCTTTGCCACTATGACCAGTGCCCTGATTTAAATCAGAAGTAGGCGAGCTGCTCTGTAAGATAGCATTGTTTGCATTGTATAATCTTTCGTTCTGCTTCAAATCATAGGCTGGAGCTCCTTTTTGGGATGGACCTCCCTTTCCACTACATACTCTTGATTTACGGTTCAACTCTAAATCTGCACTGTGAAAAAAAGCATCTTTTCTACCACCTAATCTATGCTTTTGGTTCACATGAATATCAGGTATCTTCTTCGAAGCAGCTATCTTTGCAACCTGTATCCTTCCATTCTGTCTTGGGCCAGGAAGAGGGGGCAGTCTGTTTAGCTTGGCTTCCTTTCTTCTCATAACTTGATCCTTTGACCAACTTTTGGGGTAAGTTTCAACATTCGGTAGTGATACTAGCTCTTTCCCTTTTGGAGAACTAAAGGAGTTCGATTGCAATAGGTGCTTGTGCCTCTGGCGTAAGAAACTGCATAATCATGCAAAAATTGCACTTGGATTCAAATAGAAAAGAAACTCCGCAAGTAACAACAATACATGCAGTGTAAACTGCGCAAGTACGTCAAGAAAGAGAATAGGCACAGAAGTGCTGTTCTTTTCCCTTAATCCTATTATGCAAGCTATATTATGAAGTCTATGGTGAAAAATATTGAATTCAAGAACTCCAAAAGGAAATGGAACGACCAAGTCAAACATTTTGATAAGTCGAACAAACTTACCGAACTTCAGCTAGTAATCTTAGTTTCCTCAGCTTTGAAACCTGCAATTTGCGCCTTATGCCATTAGTTTCCTGTAAATGGTAGGTTACATGTGAGCAAAACCGATTGATCACAAATACACATTATTATTTCACTCTATTACAAAAAAACAAACAGCCTTCTATCATCTTGCAGTTTGAAGTTTATTGAATTATAATGTACACAACCCATTACCTCCAATGCTTTGGTCTAGTGATAAGAGTGTGATGTAGGGGTTACGCACACGTCACGGATTGAACTCACACATAAACAAAGGCTAGTACTTAAATGGGAAGGACAGAGGATGTCCGCATCATCAAACCGTGTGCCACTGGCCCTCGGGAATTTCTCGAGTACAAAGAGAAGAACAAGCTAAGAGTTGTTCTAGAGATAATTCCTAATAACTCTTAGGGGATAACATAACTATAGCCTATAGGAGACAATCTCGAGGGGAGCCTCAATGATGGAATGATGGAAAGGGCAACCTAAAATAGAAATTGAACAAACAGACAGCAAATAACAACTCTGCATGAAGATTCAAATCCCCGCGGAGATAAAAACACTAGATTATTTCTTCCCACCTATCCTAGCCTTCGCGGACAGAGTTAGAACTCTAGTACCTATTGCAAGTCAGACTAAACTAGCCCAGACACCACAGTTATCAAAAAACATCAACTCTATGAACCATTGATAGGAAACAGATCAAACTCAAAGGAGGTTCCTACACCAAACAAAAACAACAACAATATATCTAGTGGAGTCCCACGAGTGGGATCTGCAAGGGTAGAATGTAAGCAGACCTTACCACTACCTCGCAAGGTAGAGAGGCTGTTACCTGGAACATCGTCTCAAAAATCCATAAGCAGAAGTTCCTACACCAAAAGGCACCATATTTCTCACAACTTCAAAAGAGAAAAATCAACAACTATTCAACACATTAAAAAACCATACACATTTCTTCATAACAAATGATCAGAGATAAAAAAAAAGACAAGATTTTTATACCTTCTGGAGCTCTTTATAGTCCTGCAAAAGTATTTGATGCTTCAACCTAGCCCTTGGGTCTTCAAAACCACCATAAGATGATGATTCCAAAGCAACCCTTTTCATCTTCTTAGACATGTCAGATCACAGATGAATCAAACTTATCCCTTCACATAAAAAGGATCAGATCTTGGAGAAATCAAGAGACAAAAAAGTTGAAAAAACCAAGAAAAGGGGGAAAGGAGGCAGAAAAGAGAGGAAAAAAGGGAAGAGGAAACAATAATAACAACACAACAAGAAGGCCAAACAAAAAAAAGGAGTAATAGGGAAAGAAAGAGAAGTGGCAAGAAGCTTCTTCTCTTGACCAAGACAAACAAACCCCAAAAAGCCCACATAAATGGAGAAACCAAACAAAAAATATATATACTATTATACATTGCTGTTGTTTTTGTATTAGGAAAGACAGTGAAGAAGTTATGAAGATTGGAAAATTTTTTTTGGGATGTTGCAGAAAGGGTATTTCTGACATAAAGATTGTATCTTTATGGTCATATGTTGTATGTATGAGGTGGATTTAGACATCTGAATGAAGACACCTCTTCTTTCCTCAAAATTTCTTGATTTTTTTCTCTTTTTTGGTTTTTTCTTCTATATAAATTTTGCCCCACCTACCATTAGAAACAAAGAAAAGTAGCTCTGTGGGCTGATTCTTCATGAGGCTAGTAACAGTGGAAAGGATAAATATAAATAGCCCCCACCCCCAACCCCCATGAAAATCTGGAGTTGCTGGTAAGTTGCCTTGTTTTAAGGCTTTTGTTGGTTGGGAGCTGTTGTTTTGATGGTGACGATCTTTTTACATTATTCTTTATGGGAAAGTACCATTTTGCCCTTTGTCCCTTTTTAAAGGTTTCAAGATTCATCAAATTAGTTTCTTTTGTTGCCTATTCGATATTCGATATGCGCATTGAAGCTTGACTACTCCAGATTTGTATTGCATAAGTTCCATTTGAGGGAAGCACTTCTTATCAAAAAATTTTGTATTCCTAAGACTCAAATTCAAAATTTTTAATTAAAAGAGAAATAATCTCGTTCGTTGTATCATGATTATCGATAATCGAATTAATATTATGACACCAACTATTGAAAAAAGTTTGGAAATTTCTTACTTTCATTGAATGTGAAGCCATTAGATTTTATTGTGTTATGTGGCCCCATCTAGTCAATTAAGTCCTTGATTATTGATTCTAAGACTATATATAATTAAACATACTTTAATTATTTATTCTTCTATTTAGACTTGAGACACGTGATTTATCATGTAAAATGTATGCATTTTATACGATTTGCCATATAGTATGCATGTATTTATTTAAAGGTAATTTTTTTTAAGTATTTCTTAATCTCAACTGAAATATTGACTAACAAAAAGGATGGTAGAATAATAAACTTTCATTCAAATATTATAATCTAAATTTAGAACAAAATTTGCTTGGTTCTTTGAAGTATTAAGATGATCATTTTGTAAGTTGAAGTGTCCAACTGACAGACACAATGTAGACACATCTAAGCCCAAATTTAAGTGTACGCTTATATATTATGTCATATTTAAAAGGATGCAAGTGCAAATATTAAAAGTCTTAGAGGTCATATTGATATTTTAAAAACCTTAGGGGGCAAAAACGCTTAGTACTACAAAATGGGACTTGGATAAAGATTTTTTTTTTTTTTTATATATCTAAAAACCTTAGGGGGCAAAAACGCTTAGTTCTTCAAAATGGGACTTGGATAAAGATTTTTTTTTTTTTTTATATATCTTCTTCTTTTTTTTTTAAAAAAAAAAAAGAAACTCATTTTTCTGCAAAAAGTTTTTGTGGTGAAAAAATGGCGTCTACTAGTGCTTTCACAGCTGGGATTTCAAATCTTCATAGCTTCAGTAAGCTTTTTTTTCCCCTGTAATTATATATTTTTTTGGGATTTTCAGTTTAGAGAACTACTATTTGTTTTCCTTAAAAGGAAAAAAAATTATTTTGTATTGGATTGAGTATCTAGGATTTATATAGTCAATAAAACTAATTTGGGATTGTGGTGTTGTTTGTTGTTCATTTGTTAGTACGAATTATTTTGAGAACAAATTGAAAATTTAATTAGTACACCCATTTTATCTTGCTTGGCTCAAATATTAAGAAAATAATATAAGATAAGTTTAAATGAATAAATGGGATTCATATAGCCGACCCCAACTTGTTTGGGGCTATTGTTATGGCTTATGTTGGTGTATTGTTGATTGGGGTTGTGTTGTATAGTTTACAAAATGCCCTAAAAAAACTAATATAGCCATTTAATTGAAACTTTTAGCTTTCTTGATATAAAGCTAGCAACTTTCTTTTCTGAAAAAGTCTAATTTTGATGGTTACCACAAAACTTCCAACCTTTCTAAGTTCTATCCAACTTGTTTGGGGCTAAGGCGTTGTTGTTGTTATGGCTTATGTAGGTGTAGAGTTCTTAATTGCTAATGGGGCTGTGTTGATAGTTTACAAAATGCCCTAAAAAAACTAATATAGCCATTTGATTGAAGCTATTAGCTTTCTTGATATAAAGCTAGCAACTTTCTTTGTTGAAAAAGTCTAATTTTGATGGTTACCACAAAAATTCCAACCCTTTGAAGTTCTATCCAACTTGTTTGGGGCTAAGGCGTTGTTGTTGTTGTGGCTTATGTTGGTGTATAGTTCTTAATTGCTAATGGGGTTGTGATGATAGTATATAAAATTCCCTAAAAAATGAATATAGCCATTCCATTGAAGCTATGAGCTTTCTTGATATAAAGCTAGCAACTTTCTTTGTTGAAAAAGTCTAATTTTGATGGCTACCACAAAACTTCCAACCTTTCGAAGTTCTATCCAACTTGTTTGGGGCTAAGGCGTTGTTGTTGTTATGGCTTATGTTGGTGTATAGTTCTTAATTGCTAATGGGGTTGTGATGATAGTATGTAAAATTCCCTAAAAAATGAATATAGCATTTGATTGAAGCTATTTGCTTTCGTGATATAAAGCTAGCAATTTTCTTTGTCGGAAAAGTCCAACTTTGATGGTAATCACAAAATTTTCCAACTCCTGGAAGTTCTATCCAACTTGTTTGGGGCTAAGGCATTTTTTTTCCTTTTGTAAATCCAGTAATGATTGTGCTTTTTAGCATTATGGGTATGTTGGTCACCACAAAAAGTGTCTATTACAAGCTTCCTCTCAAATCTAAAATCTGATC
>DF357875.1:46416-69136 GCA_000787875.1 Solanum virginianum | reverse complement strand
GCGTTGTTGTTATGACTGCTTCCTCTCAAATCTAAAATCTGATCTGTATCTACTACACACAGTTGTTTACACCAAAACAGTGTAGATACTATACAATTCTATTCGACCTTATGTATGGAACTGGATCTATCTCACATCTACCATTTCTTTCTCTCCAAACTAACCACCATATATACATGATGATATTAACCTCCAGCATCTCTTTCGACTCTTGCTGCCTCCTCTCCTAACCCAACAGTTTAGCAAATCTGATGTATGTTTTGGCATTATCCAGTTCACACTAGAGATGTTGAGAAACAAGTTCCAGATTTGAGCTGTGAATATATATTGCACGAGTAGGTGTCTGTTTGTTTCTCCTGTCAAATTGCATAGAAAGCACCTAGGAACCAGCTGTCTACCCGTCTTTTGTAGTACTTCCTGTGTTAAACATGCCCTCTTTATCACTAGCCAAGTGAAGCATTTCACTTTTTTAAGGATATCCCCCTTCCAGAAATAATTCCTAAGGTGTTTTGGACCCCCAACCATCACTAGGAGCCTCTTCTATAGGCACTACTAACTGAAAAAAGACTATCTTTGTTGTGCGTCTACAACATCCTGTCTGTGACATTTGTGTCTATGATCATTCCACCTAATTTACCTAGTAACTCCGCCACCCTTTCCACCTCCCAATCCTTGAGAAGTCTTCTACTAGCTAAATCCCACCCCTATATTGTCCAGCAATCTCCTACATTAGCATCAGGATTTTCACAAATTTGAAAGAGATCTGGGAAGAAGATCTAAGTGGAGTGGACCATACCTGGGGGGATTTTTTTTTTTTTTTTTTTTTTTTTTTACGACCATAGCGTACAAGCCATTATTTGCATAGCTTGACTAATTCCACGGATGCCTGCCACCTTCCTCCAGCAATTGGTGCCAGGTAACTCTGTCCACCAATTCTTGGACTGATGAAAAGAATCACATGGTGTTTTTTTGTCTCCGCTGGGATCGAACCTTAGACCTAATGGCTCTTAATCACTTCATTGATCACTAGGCCACACCCTTGGGTGCCTAAGAGGGGATTGTTCTATCCAAACATTCTTGCAGTAGTTTTACAGCCACTTCCCACCTTGATATATAAGTTATCCTCAATTTGTGGTTCCAAGCTTCTAATTGATCTCCACAATCCCACACCATAAGGTTCAACTGTTTTCTCTGTACACGAAGGGCTTAGATCACCATACTTAGCTGTATTCATCTCTTTACAGAGGGCAGTTCCCTCCTCAGTAGTCCAAGTTTATAATTCCCAGCCTCAACCCCCGTCTTCCCCTTTCTTTGTCTTTGCTAAGGAGTACATTCTTCCAGTTTACTAAGCTATAGCCCTTTCCGTCCCTGTTACCTTGCCATAGTCCAAGGCATTGTTATTTTATGGCTTATGCTGGCGTAGAGTTCTTAATTGCTAATGAGGTTGTGTTAATAGTATACAAAATGCCCCAAAAAAGGAACAGAGCCACTCAGTTGAAGCTATTAACTTTCTTGATATAAAGCTAGCAACTTTCTTTGATGGTAATCACAAAATTTTCCAATTCTTGGGAGTTCTATCCAACTTGTTTGGGGCTAAGGCATTGTTGTTGTTATGGCTTATGTTGTTGTACCATTCTTAATTGCTAATAGGGTTGTGTTGATAATATTTAAAACGCCCTAAAAAATAAAGAGAGCTATTCGGTCAAAGCTACTAGCCTTCTTGATATATAGGTAGCAACTTTCTTCGTTGAAAAAAGTCTAATTTTGATGGTGATCACAAAAGTTTCCAACCCTTGGAAGTTCTATCCAACTTGTTTGGAACTAAAGTGTAGTTGTTGTCATGGCTTATGTTGGCGTACAATTCTTAATTGCTAATGGGGTTGTGTTGATAGTATACGAATGCCCTAAAAAATGAAAAGAGTCATTCAGTCAATGCTATTAGCTTTCTTGATATAAAGCTAGTTACTTTCTTTGTTTTAAAAGGACAATTTTGATGGTGATCACAAAATTTTCTAACCTTTGGTAGTTCTGTCCAACTTGTTTGGGGCTAGGGCGTTGTTGTTATGACTTATGTTGGTGTACAGTTCTTAATTGCTTATGGGATTGTTTTGATAGTTTTACAAAATACCCTAAAAAATGAAAAGAGTCATTCGATCAAAGCTATTAGCTTTCTTGATATAAAGCTAACAACATCCTTTGTTGGAAAAGTCTAATTTTGATGGTAATCACAAAATTTTCCAACCCATGGAAGTTCTATACACACACACACAAACAACAACGATGACATACTCAGTGGAATCCCACAAAGTGGGATTTTGCAAGGTAGAGTGTATTTAGACCTTACCACTACCTTATGGAGATGGAGAGGTTGTTTTCGGAAGTCCCTTGGCTTGAAAATATACACATATACACACATACAAAAAAAAATCCCATAATATATATCTATGTCAAGTTTGCATCCATCCCGATGGAGTAGCAGTGATGGATGTAGCAAAGAGTTAATGATTCTGAACTCAGTATTTTCAACATGAAGTATAGTCATACATGTGAAGAATCGCTAAAATTTCAAGCAATGAAATTTTGAAGGTTTTTCAAATGATTATTCACAGTAGAATTAATAAATTTAATCAAGCTTCAAGCTTACTTACCTCGGCTTCGTGAAACATGCCTCACCTTTGGTCACTTTGTCTTGGGGATGTGTATTCTCGAACGCCCCTTTGTTTACTTATCCTCCATTAATATGAAGTTTATTCATCAATTGTTTTCGAGAATGAGACTAATAAAAAGCAAAATGTTGTGATTATTTATACGCGTCAAGAAATTCTTTTATGGTAAATAATTTATTTCCTTACCAAATGTTGTAATTGGAAGTAATATTGCCTTTATAATGAAAATTATAGTAGCAAAATGAAGTGACTTGATACTTGGGACTTGTTTGGTCATAGATATTATCAAAAATATTTAGGGTAAAACTTGGCAAATATTTTATGATCGTACTACTTGGCATTATTTGGCAAAAATATCTGGCAAACAATCCAAATGCCCAAATACTTGAAAAGAATTGGCATTTGGGTCAAATTCTATTATTTAGGAACTTTTAAAAATTTAAATATTCCTCCGAACTTTTGCATTTTATAAAAACACCCATGACTTATAGTTTTAGACTGAATTTCAATCCCAGTTCGTTGTACAAAATTAATGTAGGTAGATATATATTTTGTATATTTTTATCCAAACTTGCTCTTCGAAGTCACTTTCAATTACAAGTAGTAATAGCAGTTTTTCATATACAAATTAATGGTATTTTCCTTTTGTTTTATTCCTCTTTGTTCAGATTCATATTAGTTGTGTTCATTATAATGATTTTTCACTGAACATGTTCATCATGAAATAATAGTAAAACTTATGAGTATTTTTAATAGTTTTTAGAACTTAGAAATGTAAATCATATTTCTTTAAAAAGTCAAAGTATTTCTCCCGAAAACTATGGTCAAACGCATGGTAAAACTTCACCCTAAAATGACTTGCCAAAAATATTTGGGAATCTATGGTCAACTGCTAGCTTAATACATGATTTATATATGAGTAACAACAAGAGCTGAATTGTAAAGTTAAATAACGTAAATATTTTAATTACTTAATGTTATGATTAGTCTTTGCAAATAATTTGAAGAAACATTAGTTATGTACCAAAATTAGGAGTGGCAAAATTTAACTCAACCCGCCCAAACCCACCCATTTATTAGCTCAACCAATCTCAACCTAACCCATTTCAACCAATTTAAAATTGGGTTGATATTCAACCCGAATTGATTCGAGAGAGATCTTGTCAAAATATTTGTAAAACACTTCTTTTTTTTAATTTGATATGTTTTATATAGTCAAAATAGAGAAAAATATAATTTAGTTAAGTACAAAAATATTGAAAAAGAACAAATAAAGTAAGTAAAAAATAGTAAACGTTGGATAGGGTTGGGTCTTGTCCCGCTCTATAACCCGTTTTGACCCAAGCAAATTTGGGTTGGATTGGGTCTTGACCCGTTTGTTGTCTTGACCCATTACAACTCGCTCAAATTTGACCCAACCCGCTCAATTGCCACCCCTAACCAAAATCTTCCATTTTCCTTTAAAAACCAACCATAATAAATCTAAATTAGTAACTTGTCAAGGTAAAATGTTCATGTGCTTATTGAAATTCATTAAGTCTTTAAGTTTTAAAACAAACCCAAGAAATTTCATGGAGATTTGAACCTTTAGGTAAATATTGTATTACACTTGATCAATTTTCCTAAGCTATGATTGGTATGTGAGTATAAATTGAAGAAACATTATCTATGTACCAAATATTTTCAATTTCCTTAGTACAACTAAATAAAATTCTCCGCTTACATCAACTAAGATAAATCTCAAATTTAACTCGAAAAAGAAAATGTATGTATGTGCTTAGTAAAATTTAACTTGCAAGATTAACAACATACCCAGTGAAATCCCACAAGTGGGGTCTGGGGAGGGTAGAATGTATGCAGATTAACTTGTAGTTTCGTTGCCCTTTGAGTATGGTTATTAGAACCCGATAGTACATACTATTAGTTGTATTACTCTTGTAGTTTCGTTGCCCTTTGAGTATGGTTATTATTTGTGATTTTTTTACACTTGATTGTCATTGTATCTTGTTATGACTATTATTTAGGATGATTAGTCAGGTGTATTTTTCCATGACTATCTTTATTTTTGTTATTTTTTTCTCTATATGTTGGATTGTTTTTTCTTGTGCTGAGGATCTACCGGAAACAACCTCATTACCTCTAAGGTAGTGGTAAGGCGCGTGCACATTCTACCCTCCCAGCCCCTAGTTTGTGGGATTACACTGGTATATTGTTGTATGTAGTTTTAAATAGGCTTAATACTTAGTTGCCTCCCCGAGTTTGTAGTCAAGTCTCTTTTACACTCCCCTCCTTCACGGGGAACCTTTTACACCCCAAGCATTTTTCTGAATGTATTTAAACCACTCCGCTTTTGTGCTTAACGAGTTCCTCAAAACATGTGCATGTCACGAACCAATAGGATGGGAACACATGTTATTAACTTAACAAATATACCCCCATCATTTTACCAATAATGAATAATTTTGAGGCGGAGTATTCTTTTAAGTTGTTGAATATATTGACCTTGCTATTACTTGTAGCAATGTGCTTATAGCTACCTTTATGTGCAGTTTCTGGGGATGGGCTTGACCACAAGGATTTATTGTACACACCTTTACTTTGCATTTTTGCAAGAGGTTGTTTCCACAGGTTGAACTTGTGACCTCCGGGTCACATGTCAACAACGTCAGCAGTTACGCATAGCTCCCTTCCATTTATGTCGAATGGCTTATAATCGAGTGTCAATATTTAGTCAAAGCTTTCCTCCGTTTAAACATATATGTGTTGTTTAAGTATCACCTTCTGGAGTTCTTTATTTAGCATTCTGTTTACTGTTACAAGTGCTAGCTATTGAATCTTCTTTCAGCTATACGCCCCTGGAAAAATTAAGCACCTAATGAAAAATATATTTTTTGACAATTTTGGTTTTTGCAGACAAACCATGTCCTACTGTAAATCAAGTTGGTATGTGGACTTTATCAAGATTCGGCTCTCGAAAGGTTTTAGATAATCCCAGGCCTCTGCAAATATGTTCTCTGTTTGGAGGGAAAAAGGACAATAATGAGCAAAACAATGATGCTCCTTCAAAGGTATCTGAGTATGTCCTTTTTGTTGTATAGTATTTTATTGGTTGCATCGACATCAAATCTATTTTGTTTGATGACTTGTCACTGATCATTTTAAGCTATATATGTGCGCACAAAAAGATCATATTGCAAATTTTTCTTCTGGTAGCTTGCTAGTTTTTCTCTGCAAATAAAATATTCTATTGTTTGGTAACAAAATTGAGAGTAAACCGAAGCTTTTCAAGAAGCATGGTCGCTTTTGGGAGTCTTTCGTTGAAAATGTTCTAGCAAGTTTGAAGAAATTCCATGGGGTCCATTAACTACCCAGTTTCGAACTGTGCGCCACTGATCCTTACGGACTTCTCAGTTTTCAGAAAAACTACTGAAATTCATGTTTTACTCTTAAATGAAGTAAAATATTGGCACGCATTAGTTAGGATCACTTTGCCGTAAAAGGTAATTATTGGGGTATTTGAATGAAATTAGTCCTAATGGAATAGAATGAATATTGAGGATTCATATATAATGGACCCAATTTGTATGAGACTGAGGCTTATATGTTGTTTGCTGTATTATGCTTCACCCATTGCTTTGTTCGTCAAAAATGTTGTGTTATTTCAGTGTCACCAACCTCACGGTTTTTATATTATCTTAGGCAGGTCTTTTTGGAAACATGCAAAACTTATACGAGACAGTGAAGAAGGCACAAAATGTGGTTCAAGTTGAGGCAGTGCGAGTACAAAAAGAGCTCGCTTTGTATGTTTATAACTGTTTGCTTTGTAATATGATTTAACCTTTCTGTGAGCTAAGCTCTAAGAGAACAGCATATTATTGTTTTCTACTTATTCTTTTTTGGTGGTTTGTGTTTTCAGAGCAGAGTTTGATGGATACTGTGAAGGTGAACTAATCAAGGTACGTCTTTTTTCTTGTTTCATTTTGGTGTCATATAACAGAAGATATCACTTCTAATTGATCAAACGGAAATACTAATTCAACTGTTTTTGAAGTTAAGATGCCACCTGGGGGCCAATCTTAGAGGTCCCTTGTGTTTGAGGGAGGTTTAATATAGTCCCTTAATTATTCACTGAATAATTTTGGTCTTTTAAGTTTGCCAAAAGTCACTTTTAGTTTCTGTCAAATATTTGTGGAACTTTGTCTGTTAGATTTGACACTGTAAAAAAAAAAAATTAGCGAGCACTCTCATTTACAGACACAATTTCTTAGTTTCTGCTGTTTGATTTATTTCTAGAGTCTGGTGCAACTTTTGAGGTGTAATTTCTGCTGTTCTTATATCTTTTGTGTCTGCTGTAATTCTTTGTGTTGCATTGATTTAAGTGAACTTTCTTAAATATTCTACTGTTTCCATCAAATCCAATGAACATAAATATTCACGGGGACTAAAAGTGTTAACTTTTGGCAACTTTAAATGACAAAAAATGTCCAGTCCAGTGCATGCTAACCCTTCGGGGTGGCCCAGTCCAGTGCATGCCAACCCTTCGGGGTGGCCCAGTGATTTGGGCTTGGGGCTTCCATGTTGGAGGTCTCAAGTTCGAAACTCCTTATCAGTGAAAAGCAAGGGATTTGCCTTCTGGGTTGAGCTCATCTCATCGGGCTTGCTAGTGCGGGTTACCCCTTCTTGTGGTTTGTGGACTATTGCATGGAGCAGGGGTTTTACCTTCTGTGCACGAGGGTAGCAGCTGTGGGTTTCCCTTGTCATCAAAAAAGGAAAAAAAACTGTCCTGTGCACACTTAAGTCGCTATTTTGAACCTACCCTCAAACATAAGGGACCATTTTGGTTATTTTCTCGCCAATCTTACTTGACAACTTAGTTTGATCTGTCAAACAATTGAGCAACCTACGTTTTAGACATAGAATGCTCAGGCGTGACCAAGCAGTTCTTGTAGCATTTCTTGCCAAAACGTTGTTTTAACTTGTTTGGGACTGAGGCATAGTTGTTGTAGACAAATCACGCTTAGTAGAATATGTTAAGAGAAATTACATTTTAGATACAACTTTATGAGAACTTATAAATCTCTACATCATTTGCAGGTAACGCTGTCTGGGAATCAGCAACCGATACGTACGGAAATTACTGAGGCTGCCATGGCATTAGGCCCAGAAGTAAGTATATATTGCATAGATTATTTGAGTTATGTGCTATCCTATTTGATCTGTCAGTCAAATAACATTTAACAATCATGTTTTCTGTGGAACCAATCTATATATATATATATATATATATATTATATTATATTATGTGTTCTCTATACCAACATTTCTCTATAGCAACAACCAAACAATATCGGAACAAACGATGTTGAGAGGCTTGACTGTATTTCCATCCTTACTCTAAGATGCTGACCATGCACCTCCAAAAACAACATGCAAGCATGAAGGACGTTCTGCCTTCTCTAGTCCCTCTTTTCTTTAGTCTGTGCCATATTTTTAGTTTGTGCAGTACTCTACTCAAGTCGTTTCTTTCTCTTTTTTTCGTGAAAGATGTTTGTAATTGGTGAGAAAATCCCACATTTCAAGAAAAAAATCAGGCTGGGATGTGAGTTGTGTCATTCGATTAGTCTATGCATTGTTGCTTTCGCCTTCTAGGGAGTCGTGTGGAGTATTACAATAACTCCTGCGATCTGTGCCAAATCTTTAGAAGGGTCTTGAATATATTTCTTGTGCAGAAACTCTCCCTTCTGATTACAGAGGCATACAAGGATGCACATCAGAAAAGTGTACTGGTAAGAACCTCAAACTTCTTCCTTTTACTCTCTATTCCGTTTTACGCGACACTCTTCCCGTTTTAGTCTGTTCTATATTTCGCAGCAATATAACTTAAAACTTTCAATTTTACCCTTCATGACATGATTTTAGTACCACAAAAATGTCATGGCATGTTCAAGACCACAAATTTAGAAGTCTTTTTTTTCTTTAACGTCGTCTCCTAAACTCCGTCTATGTCAAACTCTTTTACATAAAAGGACTGTTTTGTTCTAAACCATCCATCCAAAGGAGGTTAACAATGGTTCTGTATCTTCCAAACCTTGGTTGACAAAGTTTACCTCGTAACTATATTGCATGGGCTCTTCAATAATGCTAACACACTGTGAGACCCTTCAAAAATAGTGCATTTTTGGAGGATCGGACAAGGGTGCAACAATATTTAGGAGAGTTCAATCAACATAGCTAGGTATTAGTCGAGATGCACGCAAGCTGGCTCGAACACCACAATTAAAAAACAAAAAAAAAACCAAAACAATGATTCTCTATTGTGACATGAGCCTCCGTTCTAACAGTTGGACATAGGGGCACTTCACCAATTGAGTAATCCTCACTCGTCGTCACCTCAAACTTATATATCTAAGACCCTTCGGTTTTCTTATCTTCTAATATGACCCGTATGTGTTCACTCTATTTGGTAGTATTAGTTATTTCATGTAGGATCTTTATTTGTTTCGCACGTCTTGTTATTTTGTTGTCGTTATTTTTCAGGCAATGAAGGAAAGAATGAGTGATCTTGCTCAGAGCTTGGGAATGCCTGCAGGCCTTGGTGAAGGATTCAAACAGTGACATTGTCTCCACTGAGTTTTAATTTTGTATACTACGAGACTAAGTTGCGCAGACTCTTCACTTTCAATGTTGCACCCCTGTCGGATTTTTCAAAAATACACTATTTTTGACGAATCTAACACGCATCCTCTGACACTTTTGAAGAGTCCGAGCAGCATAGCTACCAGACACAAGTTCATTTGCATTAAAATTATGAAGACAATTTTTATCATATTGTAGTTCATTGGTAAGATCATGCACTCAAAGATTTTGAATTGAACGTTTAAATGAAATTCTTTTATAGTGAAATAGAATCATCACTTCAAGAACTCATTCTCAAAACATTGTTTGTTAATTTGACTTTAGTTGATATCAATGCTTTTCAAACTTTACATGTGCATAAGTCGGTACTTAAATGTGTATAAAAGTTGGACAATAGTTACGTGTCTTATGCGATAATTTGTTTGAAGTACATTCGAATTGATTCGCATTATATTGTGTATAACACATATTATACCTTCCATATAATTTGATTTGATGAAAATGTTTGATTGATCATTGCCACTGTTTCTAGGGATGGCAATGGAGCAGGTGCGGAGTGTGTTGGGCTCAACCTGCAATTTTTTAAAATTGTACCACCTTGCCCCGGCCTCGGATGATGATTTTTTTCATTTTCAACTCGTCTCGCCCCGCATAAATTCGCTCTCGCTTAAACTTTTAAGTTCATTTATTTTTACTTAAATTTAATATTAAAAACAAATATTTGTATTTTTTTAATTCTTTTCGCTAATTAACATCTCAACAATTAATTAATTATTTTTTGTTGACATTTCAACAATTGCTTCTTAATCGTTAATTAAAAATTTTTAATTAACATTTCAACAACTAACAGTTTACCATACATGTCTAGTTCAAATTTTTAGGAAAAAAAACTAAAACTAAAGTCAATGTTTAATATAAATAATTTATATCTTTAATTTTTACTAATCATAAAAATTTAATTTTCTTCGAATTCTTATTTGGTTCTTTAAACCCGCAACTTGCCCCACCCCACATTATTTTTAAAAATTGTTCCTTTCAATCCGCACCCACCCTGCCTCACATAACTTTAAATTTACTTCGCACTACATAGCTCTAAATCCGCTCCATATCTACCTCGCGCTGCTCTATTGCTATCCCTAACTGTTTCTTTCAACGTAACTCAATTTTTAACTAAAAAGGAAAATATTTTAATACATTAATGAACCTTACAAGCCATAATTAGTAAGTTTGAATTATTTGGAAAGAACTTTACCTGTATACCAAAAAATGTAAGTCAAATTTTCCATTTGCATTAAGTTTAATTAAAATAAATCTAAAGTTTTGAAAATGGAAAATATATTAATGTGCTTATTGATATTCATTGACTTTAATTTTGAAGTAAATTCAAAGATCTTTTTTCTTTCCTTATTATGATTTGATATTTGAAATTTATTGGCAAAAAAAAAATATCGTAATATTTTATTATTTATACGTTTCAAAATCAATTATTTCTTTTGTACGTGTTTCATTCAAAGTATTCAATTTAGATAATTTGCATGATTATTTTTATTTTATGATAGCTTTTTCATATTTGCCCCTTATAATAATTTGGTAATGTATAATTTTTTATTATAATATCTGAAAGTCATTTTTGTGTATCACAAACTTTTATAAACTTATGCTCAGCAAAGATAAGTTCGATTGCTAAGGATAAAAATTAAAAGATCAACTCATACTGACAAAATGATTCAATATTCATTTAAAGGCCTGATTAAATTTTATTTACGTCAGAATTTCATATTGAGAAGTAAGACGACTTTATATTCGAATTCAAAATTTTTAATCAAGAACGAATGCTAACAACGACATAACCAGTAAAATCTCACAAAGCGAGGTCTGGAGAGGGTAGAGCGTATGCAAATCTTATCACTATTTTGTGAGGATAGAGAGACCATTTTCGAAAGAATCTTTCAACAGCTTAAAAAAAAAGAACAATGTAAATTCTATAGGAAAAAACAAATAACAGTAACAAAATGACGTGATAATTGAAAAGCAATTACTACATAACTATAATGGCACAGCTAGTCCTATGTCAGACCCAAAACAGTCATAAGGCAAAACAATACACAACCCTTATTGGCTTCTTACCTAGTACGCGACCTCCACTCCTTTCTATCTAAAATTATGTCTTCGAAAATATGAAGTTGCATCATGCACTGTCTTATCACCTCTCCTCAATACTTTTGCGGTCTACCCTAACCCCTCCACATACCCCCTAATTCCAGCCTCTTACAACAATAAGAACATACCCCATGGAATCCCACAAGTGAGATTTGAAGAGGGTAAAATATATTTTTACCACTACCTCGCATCGAAACACTTCCTTTGCACATATCTATCATCTCAATCCCACTTTCCTCATTTTATCTGTCACAAAAATACTCTCACACTCACCCGAATAATCTTATTCCTAATTAACAAAGACGATTTAATCACCACTCAAAAAAATCTTATCAACACTTTTTTCACATGGAATTTGGTTACCAAAACAAAGTCGCATATATTGACAAAAAGTCAAAGCTTTCTTCTCCTATAAATACCCAAACAATTCTCTTTTTCTCCAATTTTTCATTTTCATTTTTTTCCCTTTCAATTCAATCGATTTTCCTTCTTTTTTTTTTTCCTTCAGAGTTCTTCAAGAAATTTTGATAGGTATGAATAACTAATACTCTCTTTTTCTTCTGCATAAAGCTACAGATGTTCTATTTTATTTGTAATTCTTGCCTTCTTTTATCGGTTTAGCTGGATTTGTTATATGTTGTTTCCGATCTGGGTTTTTTTTCTTGCAAAAATTGCTTAATGTGGAGCTTGGATTTGGGTTTTTTGAGGTTCGATCTCTATTGGGTTTCGTATTTTTGGTTAATTTAGGACATAAATCGAAAAACAAATGTGAATTAGGTAAATATCAAATGTTAAACAAATTAGGATTATACTCTTGGTTAATGAGTATTGGGTTTTAAAAGTTTCTTAAAAGGGTGCTTTGGTTTTGTTTTTTGAGGTTCGATCTACACTGGGTTATCTTTGTTTTTGTTTAATTGAAGGAAAAAATGGATTTTTATTGGTTGATTGTTGTTTGATTGCTTGAATTGTGAAAAACAACTATTGGGGCTTTTGGAATTGTTCAAAGAGTGCTTTGATTTGGTTTTTGAGGTTCGATCTATATTGGGTTTTCTTTGTTTTTGTTTAATTGAGGAAATAAATTTGAAGAAGAAAGCAGTATTTATTGATCGATTGTGTTTTGATTGCTTGAATTGTGAAAAAGGAGTAGTGGGTTTTTCTTTGTTGCTTTGAGGATTTATTTGGTTGTATCAATTTTGATTGTTTTTAACAGTACAACCCAAATGCGGTGCGAACCCGGATTAGTTGGGTTCTACTGCGGGTACCAGACATAGATAGAAAACCCAAAAAAAGGATTATGTTTTTCTCTTTTAAGTTAAACTTCAGATTTCCGACTTGTTTTATTGATGATATGTTGTGTAAGCTCAAGGTGGTGAATTTGATTACTGTCTATGCTCTTTTTTTCGCAATCTGTGAACTTTTAGAGTTTTAGTTTAGGAAATCACTAATTTTTCCTTAATAGACAAAACATTTACCAGTTTGGGAATTAAATAGGTCTGAATAGAACGAAATGAATATAGCGACTTCATGTAATGTACTGAACTTGTCTGAGATTGTGGTGTAGTTGATGGATTATTGTTTTTGAGGTTTGTTTGCCCTCCTCCCAATCTAAAATATGTAAAGATTTCAAATTCTAGAAAAAAAATTGAGAATCTTTTTTGCACCCAAATAAGAGATAGGTAAAAGATCAACTCATACTGACAAAATGATTCAATATTCATTGCGTTCTTTCCGTTCTTGATTGCTTCAGTTTCCTCATTTATGTTAGAAAATACCATTTGTTGAAGCTGTTATGTAACCTCAAGTTTGATAATATTTGAAGCTAACCTTCATCAATACTGCAAGTCTTATTTTCAGGGGTTTAATTTGCTGGGGTGAGACGTGAGTATCTTCTTAACTTCCATCTTTTGTTTGCAGGGGTATATATTTAGAACCAGAGATGTTAGAGCAGTTACTGATATTCACTAGAGGGGGCTTGATCCTCTGGACATGTAAGGAGCTTGGAAATGCTCTCAGAGGTTCTCCAATTGACACGTTGATTCGTTCATGTCTTTTGGAGGAACGTTCAGGTGCTGCTTCATTTAACTATGATGTACCAGGAGCTGCATACACGCTTAAATGGACGTTTCACAATGATCTGGGGCTTGTGTTTGTTGCTGTGTATCAGAAAATTCTGCATCTTTTGTATGTGGATGAATTGCTTTCTATGGTTAAGCGGGAATTCTCAGAGATTTATGACCCGAAAAGGACTGTTTACAATGAATTTGATGATGTATTTCAGCAGCTTAGGAAGGAGGCCGAGGCACGTGCAGAGGAAATGAAGAAATCAAAGCAGGTGAGCAAGCCTGTCAACCATAATCTTGGTAAGAAGCAAGGACAAGTGCAGAAGGGCAATATGGATGGAGGTAATCAAAAAAAGAGTGGTGCTGAATCAGGAAATAATGGTGGAGATGATGATAAAGTAAATAGCCGTGCCATGGAAAATGGCAATGGGCGTCCTAAAGGAAGTAGTGGAAATGGAGTAGTGCAGGCTAATGGTAAAGAGAACAGAAGTTCCGGTTCTGGGGCTTTTGATGTAAATAAGTTACAGAAGCTTAGGGCTAAAGGTGGAAAGAAAACTGATACTGTTGTAAAGGATTCCAAGGCAGAGCCTACAAAAAAGACAAAGAAGAACAGAGTCTGGGATGATTCACCTAAGGAGTCAAAATTGGATTTCACGGATCCTATGTGTGAGAATGCAAATGAGAATACAGCAGTTGTGGAAGCAGTTCAAGGTGAGAGTATGATGGACAAAGAGGAGATTGTGAGTAGTGATAGTGAGACTGAGGAGGATGAGGAACCAGGGAAAGACAGCAAGGTCGAGGCAAAGAAGAAAGGTTGGTTCTCATCCATGTTCCAGAGGTAATTCTCCTTGTTCATGAAATCAAATGAGTTCATTTTTATGAAAATTAGTTAATGGGATGGCTGATATTTCTATTACATAGTCCTCACAAAATGGATAAATGGGTATAAAAAGATCAGGATGATTTTCACCCACCTCCGTTATTAATCACTATGAAATTGGCCTAATTTGATTATCAGACACTAAAGAAGTATAATTTGTTTGGGGTTTTATATGAAAATCTGATAAATATTCAATAGAAATGGAAAAAAAAAATATCCTTCGGGGTGGCTGAGTGGTTTGTGCCTGGGACTTCCATGTTGGAGGTCCCAAGTTCAAACCCCTCGTCAGCAAAAGCAAAGGTTTGTCTTCTGGGTTGAACTCGTCGTATTGGGCTTGCGAGCTATTTCATAGGAGCTAGGTTTTACCCAGGATAGCGGTTGTGGGTTTTCCTTGTCATTGGAGGGGGGGGATTACTTTCAAGATAACGGATCTCAGGTTCTGACTGTTAAATGCCGAGCATAACCTGGGTTGCTGTTGTGTCTCCAGTATTGCAGGAAAGGCAAATTTGGACAAAGCTGATTTGGAGCCAGCTTTAAAAGCTCTTAAGGACAGGCTGATGGCCAAGAATGTGGTAAGTTTACAGTTGCTTTACTCTTCCCTTCTCGCGTTCGTTCTCCTTAGCCTCCCCTATGGCTGGGTGTAAAATATTGGAAAAAACGAATTACCGAATTGAACCAAAATTTTTGGTAATTTGGTATTCGTATTTAGGAGTAAAATTTTAGAATTTACGGTATTCAGATTTGAGTTTGGTATGAGACATTAGTACCATTTGGTATTCGGTATTTTCTCTTACCAAATTATTTATTTAATGAAGCCCGTATATCAACATATTCATTACTCATTAGTAAAAGTCCAAAGAGAAAGTTAAAGACTAAACATAATTAAACAACCTAAATACATGTCTTTTAATTTTGTCGATTTGTTTTTCTTGATGTCTTGTTACCCGGTGATCTTCTATTATATCGTGTCTCCACATAGAAAAATAGAAATAATTGGGGCAATAGTATTTACTTTATAATGCAATCGGCTACAACTTCAATATGGTACTATTGAATACCGTATGGAACTGCAGTTTGGTTTATCGATTACTGAATTATTGAACTAAAATTTAAAAATTTGGTATTTGGTATCGACTTTTAACTATCAATTACAGAATTATCGAACCCAAAATTTAGAAATCAGAAACGGAATAGTGAAAGTAAACCCTAACTTCCCCAAATTGATGACCATATTTCTATCAGTTCTTTTTCCATTCTATAATTGGTTGATTAGTGTTACGCATGTCTTATAGGCTGAGGAAATTGCTGAAAAGCTTTGTGAATCAGTGGCAGCAAGTTTGGAGGGTAAAAAGCTTGGCTCATTTACAAGAGTTTCTTCAACAGTTCGGGTAAGAGAGCTGGAACCTTTATTCATTTACAGAGTTGAGCATTATCTTGCATTTAAGTACTTGAACTTGGAGGAACAAAGCCCATTTAAGAAGTGTTCAAGTCCAAGATCTTTGAAATCATACCCATGCCAAAACTTGAAAAATCTCTTCCATTTTTTTTAAAAACTTTTTTTGGTATAGTCTAAACATTTCTTGAGCTGAGACTCTATTAGAGACAACCTCTCTAGCTGCCAAGGTAGGGGTAAGGTCTGCGTATACTCTATCCTCCCCAAACCACCCCACCCCCACCCCCTTTTGGGACTATACTGGGTATGATGATGGCGGTGGTAAAGTCTGGAATATACTAATATATGGGGTGTTGAATTGATCAAACCAGGCAGCAATGGAGGAGGCCCTTGTTCGCATCTTAACTCCTAAACGTTCCATTGATATCTTGAGGGATGTTCATGCCGCAAAGGAACAGGGGAAACCATATGTTGTGGTTTTTGTAGGAGTTAATGGAGTTGGAAAGTCAACCAATCTTGCTAAGGTAATCTAAGAGCTCTTTTTTCTTCAACTTCAAGGGCCCTTGTATATCTTCTGATGGGGTTCTTTATATGTCATTCTGCTGCAGGTAGCTTATTGGCTTCAGCAGCACAAGGTCAATGTTATGATGGCGGCTTGTGACACATTTCGATCTGGAGCTGTAGAGCAGTTGCGCACTCATGCTCGGAGACTTCAGGTATGCCATTATTGGAAATTTTATACTTGTTGAAATTCTTGGTCTTCGCTGGGGGTAGAGATTGCACAAGCTAGTTTCTGACATTGGATTGCCTCATCAGGTCCCCATATTTGAGAAGGGCTATGAGAAGGATCCTGCTATTGTTGCCAAGGAAGCAATCCAGGAGGCTAATCGAAATGGTTCAGATGTCGTTCTTGTTGATACAGCCGGTCGAATGCAGGTATGATTGGATTTCTTGGCAGTTTTTGGAAGTCCCTGTAGGAGCACTATGTAGAATATTTTCTTGGATACTGTGTATTGTTGGACTTAGATAGGGGTTTCTATTGTTAGTTTCAACATCCACCCTTGCAAGCTGAGCTACTCTTGTTTCTTATTTTATCTTTCACTTAACATTTATGCACAACTGTCATATTGCACAGGATAACGAACCACTGATGCGAGCACTCTCAAAGCTTATATATGTGAACAGTCCAGATCTGATCCTTTTTGTTGGCGAGGCACTTGTTGGAAATGATGCAGTTGATCAGTTATCAAAGTTCAACCAGGTTTGCCTCTAATGGTGATGATAATTTTCCCATAATTTAACATTTGTCTCATCATTTGACACGTTCTCTTATTTCTGCAGAAACTAGGTGACCTTTCACCCTCATCAAATCCAAGATTGATTGATGGAATTCTCCTTACCAAGTTTGACACCATTGATGATAAGGTACACAGTCATGGTCTTTTTGCATTAACAAGTTTGATGCCTGCCTATGTTACTTTACCAAGTTCGTGATCATCATTCTGATATTCATCGATATGTTAATATCAAATATATCTTGGTCACGTTAGTATGTTTACTTTAGGTCCTATGACTTCTAGTCATATCAGATATATACCAGTAGAAAATAGAGAGAATTTCTAGTACATTTTTTATATCTACCTTAATTTTGTATGATATTGGCTTGAGACAAGCTTCAATAGAGCGACAAGATTCATATAGCCGATTCTCTCTTGAGTTTTAGATCAAGGCATGTTACTTGGTGGTGTTGTATTCTTATAGTCAACGTTTGGCGCAGGTGGGAGCAGCGCTGTCCATGGTTTACATATCTGGAGCCCCGGTCATGTTTGTGGGATGTGGTCAGTCCTACACAGACTTGAAGAAGCTGAATGTCAAATCCATAGTGAAGACACTCCTCAAATGAGAACACACAAATCTGTCTCTACATTTAAGCTTCGCTTTTAATATGTTTGTTTAAGAAGTGTGAACACTTTGGATGTTGCTGCTGCTATTCTGTTCTTTTATGTTTGCAACTTTGTATACTCCCATCTGTGATCTCTCACTATTTGATTTTGATGGTGAATTATTTGACTTAATGGAGTTGTACTAACTACTGATCCCCCCATCCCAGATTTTGATATTTGCTTTGAATCTCAATTAATCTGGATTGCACTGGGAAATCCTACATTGGGGTTCAAAGGTGAAAATAACTCTAAATGCATATTGTCCAAGACTTGAATTCGATATCTTTAACGCCATTTCATCACATCATTTGGTGGTGAAGTTTGGAGGCAATTTGTCTACAATTCTCCTGATGTACCACCTTTCATACTAAGTGTACATTACTCGAGATTTTTG
The DNA here is from genome assembly GCA_000787875.1 of Solanum virginianum. Classification (NCBI taxonomy): domain Eukaryota; kingdom Viridiplantae; phylum Streptophyta; class Magnoliopsida; order Solanales; family Solanaceae; genus Solanum; species Solanum virginianum. Next base: position 51,004 of record DF357875.1, on the reverse strand, counting down.
ATTAAAAGATGGATGAGTATGTATCATTTTATCATATCCTTTGGTGGTGAAGCTCGAAAGGCGTTTTGTGATGTACTACCTATATTAAATTTGAACCTTCTAAATGTTTTTCTCCCTTACCTATCCATTAATGGAGTAAATGCTATAGGAAGAGGTAAACATGTACTAGTCTGACTAATTTATATTCGTGTTGTATACAAGACATTAAAGGAAAAAACACTCCCTACTAGGGGGATCTTTCTTCTTACGATTCAAAATTGAAACATTTAAATTAAAGTTTCGAGGCATTCTAGTGTTATTACATCATCGATGTGTAAAGTATATAAATTAGGGGTGAACAAAACCAAATCGAAAATTGAATCAAACCGCAAATCAAGTCAACCCGACAAAAAAAAACCTGACTAATGGTTCGATTTGACTTGATTTGGTGTTGACGAAAAAAATCCGACTATATTTGGGTTGATTTGGTTTTGATTTTAAAAAACCAACTTGAGGTCAAACCAACCTGACATTATATATATATATTCTTAAAGGTTATAGTTCATGGATATTAGTAGAGATAATTACATCTATGTTAAACTTGAAAAAACCCGAAATTGAAAAACCCGAATTTTATTGGTTTGGTTTGGTCTATATATTAAAAAATTCGACATAAATGGTTTGGTTTGATATTTAAAAAATCCAAACCAACCTTGTATACCCCTAATATTATAAATATTAATATGACCAAGTGCTAGAGAATAACAAGATCCGTTGTAGTCTAGTTGGTTAGGATACTCGGCTCTCACCCGAGAGACCCGGGTTCAAGTCCCGGCAACGGAATTTTGTTTTCTTATTTTATTCTTTATATTTTTATTTTCTAATCGTGTTTATTAGTTAGACGTAAATATCGTGTACAAGAAAAGTTTTACTATAAAGACTTTTGAAAATGTACAAATCAAATTTTTTTCTTTATATAATGTCTAATATTTGTTTCGAAGTTTAACTAGTCCAAATTCGCATGAAAACAAAAATTGTATTTTTTAAAATTTTGCTCAAACTCATGAAATGATACTTTTCATTATTAAATTAACAAATAAAATCCTCTTATAAATAACCATATTTCAAAAAATCCCAAACCTGTTTTTTGGCTTATCTTGATTTCCACATGTCAGCATTACACAGCTTCGTTCACTCCAAACCTCATCCCGAACCTAGACTCCTCAACAAAATTAAAAACTTTTAAGTATATATATTATATTATAGTTAGAAAAAATTGCCAAAACCCCCTACGTTTCTCTCATCAAACTTATATATATATATATATATATATATATATATATATATAACTTTATATTTCGTAAAAAAGAAAGTCATTTTTTCTTGAGGGAGAAAATGAAAATTTATAATTATTCTATTTTGGCTTATTTTGTGATTATTTTTTTCACAAATTGTTTTTTCTTGGAAAATCCCTTCTTCACATGATGAATTTAATAAGCGGGCTCAGAAAAATCGTTTCCAGATTGGAGATTATATTGGTAACAATTTCTTTACGTTAATCTGTCATTAAATAGTTCGTAGCTAATAAGATTTGTATGATTTATCAGATAGATTTTCGTTGTTAAGTGAGTTTATACTAATATTTCTTGAATAACTCGTAGCTATCTTGATTTTTTGAAAGTTGTTGGTCGCTAATAAGATTTGTATGATTTGTTAGATAAATTTTCATTGTTTAGTGAGTTTATACTAATATTTCTTGAATAACTCGTAGCTATCTTGATTTTTTGAAAGTTGTTGGTCGCTAATAAGATTTGTATGATTTGTTAGATAAATTTTCATTGTTTAGTGAGTTTATACTAATATTTCTTGAATAACTCGTAGCTATCTTGATTTTTTGAAAGTTGTTGGTCGCTAATAAGATTTGTATGATTTGTTAGATAAATTTTCATTGTTTAGTGAGTTTATACTAATATTTCTTGAATAACTCGTAGCTATCTTGATTTTTTGAAAGGTGTTGGTCGCTAACGCTAGATTTTAATATTAATTTGTAGTGTTAGTTTTGTATTTTTGAAGTTATTTTTGTTTGGAAATGTTGGAAAATCCTTTCTTCATTAAAACTAGAATAAAGCTTGCATGCATATATATGTTCATTTCATGCTAGCAAATTGATGTTTTATTTATTTTCTCTTTTTTCAACAGTACACTCAAGTTAAGTGTAACGTAGACAACCTATATATCAAGAACGAATATATTTTGTAGGAATATTTAAAAATTCTTTGATTTCTTTCGAAAATAAATGATTAATCATTTTTTTGCGAATAGCATGGATATTGAGGAATATTTAGAAACGCATTTTGAAAATCGTTTTTATTGTATCTCTTTTCATTCCATTTGAAAAAAGAAAAAAAAGAGAGAGAAGGGGGATCCATCTTTTTCATTGTTAATGTAACCAATTTCTCTTTAATTGAGCAAGGTGTAATATTCTGAATCTCTGACTTATTTCACGACCTGACTCTTTGACTTAACATAGATCTTTTGTTTCGTTGTTACTCCAACGAATCTCTCTTTATTAGACAATGTGTCATATTCCGAATTTCTTGACTTATTTCATCACTTGACTCTTTGACTTAATATAGATCTTTCTTTTCGTTGTTAATTCAACGAATCTCTCTTTGTCAAGGTGTAATATTCTGACTTTCTGACTTCTTTCACAACTTGAATCCTTGACTTAGTACAAATCTTTCTTTTCGTTGTTGATTCAACGAATCTCTCTTTATTAAACAATGTCTAATATTCTGAATTTCTGACTTATTTCACAACTTGAACTCTAGACTTTATAGATTAGAAACGAAGATATTTTTACCATTTCACCCTATATAATAAGTTATTTTCACTCTTAACCCTACTAATTATAATCTTGTTGTGTTTAGTTTTGAACTATGATCCAAAGTTGGACTCAGTACTACAAGTGAATGAAGAAGATTACAACAATTGCAACAAGGTCCAGCCCATTAAATCATATCAAAATGGAAAAACCAAGATTAAACTTGACAAATCAGGCCCATTTTTCTTTATAAGTGGAGCAAATGGCCATTGTGAAAGTGGCCAAAACTTCAAATTAAAGTCTTGTCACCTCAACATAGTTCATCAAAGGATCATTTTCCGGCGTCCGCTCCGGCTCCGGCTCCGGCTCCGGCGAGTGGAAGTAGTGGCATGGAAGTTGGGATCATTGGAGGGTTTATTGTTATGTTAGCAAGTTTTATTGTTGTAGCATAGGTTAATTAATTTGGCTAAGTTTGTAAATTATAGTGTTTCTTAGTTTAACCATGTAGTGCATGATTTATTTATGAACATTTTGTTGGCCCTTGATTATTTTTTAATTAACTACATTTTTTCTTCTTTCTACTTGGATTTGCTATATTTGAGCAGAAGGACTTCCGAAAACAATCAGTAGATAAGGAAGAGTGGAGGTTGTGAATTATTGCAGAAGACTAGTAGAGGTAGAATGTTGTTTTATCTTGTGATAATTTAGGGCCAGTCATAGGACTAGTCGTGCTATTATCATTGTGTTGTTATTTCTTTTCGATTATCACATTATTATGCTACTGTTAATATTTTTTTTCCCTTGTAGAATTTACATTGCTCTTCTTTTTAGCCGTTGTACTTTATCTATTGTTTCCATCTTCTTTTGCTTGAGTTTGGTAAATTTGTCCGAGTATCTTTTGGAAATAACCACTTTACCTCCACAGTATAATGTTAAGGTCTGGATACATTAACATTGGGTATATTATTGTTGGAATATGTTATTGTTTAATTTATTTATTATTAGTAGTATTTCTTTTGTGATTTTTGGTTATCTTTGACATGTTATTGGAGATATTTTGTGCGATCTAGCTCCCACCACATTTTTTGGTACATGAAAATGAAAAGTATATTTATACAATCATATTATTGATAAAATAATTATAATTTATAAGTAAAATTTCATGATAAGTATTATCTTATAACATAGTTATACAATAATAATAACATATTTAGTGGAATCCCATATGCAACCTAGTTATAAAAATGATAAATAAAAATCTTGCACAATTTAGAATATAAATATTAACTACTTTTCAATATTTATTAAAATAAAAATAAAATTTGAATAATTTCAATAATAAATATTGTTAAAGTAATGAAATATACATAAGAGTATTTTATTAGGCACATCTTTTTTAGAAAAAAGAATCATCAACTTTTGGCTCAGAGCAAAGTACTCTTGGAATTTGTAGTGTTAAATACTTAAATATATTCACCTTTTAAGTCTTTATAATATGATAACAATAATAATAAATATATTATTAGGAGATCATTAAAGAATATGATGTAGTGAATGAAATTATTTTTCTCTTAACTAAAAATCTCAAATCCAAGCTTTAAGTGTAAAAAAATATTTGGCAGAAAGTGTTTTTCTCTGAATGAGGCGTTATGTGACAGGAATTTAGAATAGTGAGTCTTTTATCAGGAGTGAACTACATTCGCTCAAGGGTGGTCAGATAAACACCTTTGTTGAATTTTTTTGAATATACAATATATATATTGCATGCATATATATGTTCATTTC
>DF357875.1:27550-46378 GCA_000787875.1 Solanum virginianum | reverse complement strand
TATATATATATATATATATATATATATATATATATATATATATATATATATATATATATATATATATATATATATATAAGAGTTAAACCAAGGACGACCAATGACATTTTAGTAATTTTAATTTTATTTAAGGGTAAAATAATTATTCTATATTTAATGGTCCAAACAAAAATCTAGAAGAATCCATGTATATTCTTACTTTTATTATGTGTCCATAATAATATTTTTGTAATTGTGTTAAAATAAATTTTAACTTTATTTAAGGATAAAAATTATAATTATATAATGATCAAAATAAAAATATAGAACAAATATCGATTGTTAATTCGTCACTGGCTCAGCACCTAGTTTTGGGTGAAGACAAAAAAGTTCTAGAACAAATATCGATTGTTAATTCGTCACTGGCTCCAATATTGACACCAAATACCGAGCGAAAAACAAAAAGAATTATTAGGAGTAAAATCAAAAGGTTAAATATAGAAATATGTTATTGAAAGAATAAAAAGTGGAAAGAATAAAAAGTGAAAAAAATAAAAGATGTTGAAGAAAAATGGGGTCTTTTTGGTGGGTGGGTGGGGTGGGTGGGTACTGCATTCATTTCTCAACTTGGTCTATTTTATTAATAACTTCTTCTGCTCTGTTCCTCACTTTTGACTTGTGATTTTTGTGCCATCCATTTGATGATATTTATATGCTCAACATTATTTGTTTTTTGACTTCATCTTTGCTTTCACCCCACCCCACAAAACCCCTCAACTTTCTTCTTCCCCTCTTGTCTGTACTTTTGCACCTTCGTTCACGGATTAACCTCAAAGACTTCAATTTGTAAGTCCCTTTTCTTGATCCATTATCTTTACTTCTGTAAAGGTTTTCATTAGATTACCAATATGATTAAGTTTTCTGTTTCTTTTTTTTTTCTTTCATTTGAGTCTTGGTTAGTGTGCTTGTTATGCTTTCATCTGTTTTTGTTGTCTAAAGGTGCTTTTATACAAATTTATAGCTGAAGGGGTTAGTAAAGATTCAATCTTTATTGGTTTACATCTATGGGGTTTGTCTCTTTTTGCTTATATACAAATTTACATAGATTGTTGCTTTGTTTTTCTGTTTTTTCCTTTCTTTTTTTGACTTTTGTGATTAGTTGAATGAGTCTTGATAAGTTTGCTGGTTATGCTATTGTTTGTTTTTGTTGTATGAATTGCTTATATACAAATTTACAGCTTAAGGGGTCAATAAAGAGTCAATCTTTATTGGTTAAATTTATGGGGTTTGTTTTAAATTAGTCTTGATTAGTTTGCTGGTTGTGCTATCATCTATTTCTGCTGTATGAAATGCTTGTGTGAATTTATATACAAGTTTATGGCTGAGGTGTTAAACAAAGAGTCAATCTCTATTTGGTTAAATTTTGGGAATTTGTGCCTTCTGGGATGGAAATGAAAAAAGTTATAAGTTTTTTTTATAGGTAGAATGATGTTGGGACTAAGTACTATGTACTAGTGGCTTTTTTCTGATTATCTGTTCACTTACATGTCAGTATTTTGTAGATAGTACTAAAAATGTGTCATCCATAAAAATGAAACTGGGATTTGGAAGGTTTCATTTGGAGCAGTTCTGGATAAAAGTGAAAGAAGGAGAGCGAGAGAGGGAGAGGTGGTTAAGTTGTTTGTGTGTTGGCAGGTGGGCTAGCGGTTTAATCATGAAACGTCCAATTGCCTGGTCAAATGCAAACATTTTTATTTGAAAAAGATGTCCTAGAACATGATATTGGATTAGTGAGAGGTTTCTCTTTTCTTATCCCCGAAATCATGTGTCTGAGGAATACTTTTGAGATTTTAAACAAGGCCAATACCAAGATCTTTTTCTGTGTCTACTGATATGATGTTGTTGGAAGAAGATACTAAACTTACGGTGTAGAGATAGTAGGTTTTCTAACTAATGTCTGAGGCTTTGGATATTGGAGTTGCAATGGAATGGATGTGACCTCTTTGCACTTTAGTTGAAAATTTGTAAACTTCTTGAGTCCGATAACACTGGTTGTTGTAACAATAACCTAATGCTTGGGAACTTGATGCAGCTATGAAGTCGTGGATTTAGTGGTTTTAGGTGCGCAGAAAATGTGTCTGGTACAAGAAAAGTTTCTCTTTTGGTATTTATTTCAGCTTGCAGCTCATGCTTAGCATATATCCATTTTCCAAAATTCAATGATGTGATAACAAAACTGTCATAGCTACATAATTATCTGATTATGTAATAGGAGACATAGTCACGTGCAATATGGAAGATCAAAGCACCTAGTTTTGGGTGAAGACAAAAAAGTTCTGTTCTATAAATTCTATAGTATTTTTGCATCAAATTAATGTATTTGTACGTATTTAGAAATGGGCACTATTTGTTTCAATGACGTTCTGACTATGTAGAATTCAGGTTCACATAATTGCTAAAACTAGCCAAGGCTAAATCCTCGCATGCAGAAAGCTTAGCCGCATAGGACTTGTGCAAAACCTAGGCTAATATCGTTTAGTTCAAAACTTCCAACCTAGCTTAAGGGATTGGTCTCACGTAGCTTCTGCAGCAACTACAGAAATGTACCAAGTAAGACATCTTGGGAGGATTCGGGAATAGTATCTTCTAGATTTCCCTCCTTGCTCTAACTCGCCACAAGGGAGGACGAGCTTCAGGGAAATGAGACAGTAATTGAAGAGACTTAGCAATAACTGTGCTTCTTTCTTACCCTCCCTGTCTTTCCCCAGTTAAAAAGGGGAAGAAAGATTGGGTTGAGCACTGTGAGATCTCAAGTTCAAATTCCAACAGAGACAACCTGGTACCTGTTGCTGGTGGGAGGTGGTAGGTATTCCGTGAAATTAGTTGAGGTGCGCGCAAGCTAGTCTGGACACCTGGGTTATCATAAAAAAGGGGGAAGAAAGTAGGAGAAGGAAGGATGGATCTGCTAGGTAGGTATGTCACAGCAAAGCTTTACAGAAATTTCGTTTGGTTTGTAACTTGAGCATTAGTTGTTACAAATCTTGTGAGAGTGACTAATTATAATTTTTTTAGCATCTGTTTCATTTTTTAAAGCACTTGACTTCCTTGAACAAGCAGGATCTGCAAGATTAAAAATTCAATTTATTCCAGTTGCCTTCTTCATTTTTCTGAACTACGTCAGAAATTGTTGTCGAAGTAGCTTAATATATGATTCTCTTTTCGTGGTTCCATTTTGGAAAATAAAGCTGCTGACATGGACTCCTGATAGCTCTGTGCAGGCAGAATTAATGTCAATGTTTTAGTCTTTCGTGGCCAAAAGTTCAATAAAAATTATAGATTGGACTTAAATCCTGAACTTAGAAGTTTTTGCTTTATTGCAGTTACTATATATGTGTTTGACTTTACAAAATGTTTGATTATGGTTCCAAGTCCCAAGATCTGGATGGGCAGGAAAAAAAAGTCTGTAAGGTACTAAAATATCTTTTGTTATTGTTATTAAGATTTTATTTCAGTTCATTTCTTTCCACATATATATTGGGGATTATATGTTCTTAATGAGGAATCAAGGGTAAACGGATGAAGCTGTAGGTTCCTAAATTTTTCATATGAAATGGCAGTCAGAGCTGTGGGCTAAATACATTGTGTTATGCAGTGAACTATTGAAAATTTTGTTGTAAATCACTGCATTCTAGTTTATTTTTGCAGATTACATCTTACCCTCACTGTCTTTGAGCATTGTTTACGACACTCTTTTGGTTGGAGTAGACATTTTTCTATTAATTAAAGATTATACATAAGATGTTACTGTTTAGCATTTAAGCAATTTATGGCTGATGGACAAGGCAGTTTGACATGAACAATGTATTTATGGCCATTTGTTGAATCGTTGATGGTTTCTCTGGGTATCTCTACTTTCCTTTTGGCAGCTAATAATGCTTCTTCACATTTTTTTAGGTTGGATGACTTGGATTGCAGACTAACCTCAGCGTCAACATCGCAGCAGCAAATAAATGTGGCTGCATCATGGAAGCTTTAAGACATTCTGGCCATGCAACTAGCAGCCCATCAAGGTCTTTTAAGAGAGGAATGAGAAAAGGATCTGAAGGACTAAAGTCGATTGGTAGATCACTTGGATTTGGTGTCTCTAAGGCAGTATTTCCTGAAGATCTGAAAGTTTCAGAGAAGAAGATTTTTGATCCTCAAGATAAATTCCTTCTCTTGTGGAATAAGCTGTTTGTTATATCATGCATTCTGGCCGTGTCTGTGGATCCACTGTTTTTCTACCTTCCAGTTTTCGATGACAAATCAAATTGCCTTCAGATTGATCGAAAGCTAGCTGTGATAGCCACAACGCTTCGTACTATTGTTGATGCTTTCTATCTTATTCACATTTCACTTCAGTTTCGTACAGCATATATTGCACCATCATCTCGAGTTTTTGGAAGGGGTGAACTTGTGATAGATCCTGGAAAGATTGCTAAAAGATACTTGCGATCCTATTTTATCATCGATCTTCTTGCTGTAGTTCCCTTGCCTCAGGTCTTAAAGAACTGCTTTATATTTGTTTGGCTCTTTAAACTGAAACTTCATTTCCTTTAGTAAACTACCGTGGCTCTTATGGTCACTGACCTTATACACCTTCCATCCCAATTTGTGGTACTGTTTGACTTGGCTCAAAGTTTAAAAAGAGAGGTAGACTTGTGAAATTTTTGGTCTAAAACAAACTTTAGCAATTCGTTTGGCTATAATTTACTATAAATCATTTTATTAAGGGTAAAAGGTGAATTCTAAAGCTAATTTTTTTTTTCTGATTATAGAAAGGTGACGTTCTTCTTGGGACGGACTAAAAAAGAAACGTGTGCCACATAAATTGGGATAGAGAGAGCATGTGTTTGTAAAATGAATATCTCCTTCTTGCTATATCATGCTTTGTAAAATGAATGTCTCGTCCTTGCTATATCATGATTTTTCTTTAAGGTTCTTCCTTCTTACTGTTCTAATGCGATTGTGTGGAACTTTTATCCCGATTCTCTTCCTTTCCATGTTAGGATACTGTCGATGAATGTTTTGATAGGCTTTGTCTTTTATTAAAGTCTTTCTTTATGAATCAGCCCATGGTGCTGCTTTTGATGAATGTTCTATCACCATTCACTTTGCTTTTCATTTTATTGGTCTACGCAGATTGTAGCTGGGAGATTCCTGCAGAGATCGACAGGTTCTGATGTACTGGCTACCAAACAAGCTTTGCTCTATATCATTTTGCTTCAGTATATTCCCAGATTCGTCCGAGTTATACCCTTAACGTCGGAATTGAAAAGAACTACTGGTGTCTTTGCTGAAACTGCATGGGCTGGTGCTGCATCCTATTTGCTGTTGTACATGCTTGCTAGTCACGTAAGCTACTTATTAAGTTGGCGATATGTTTTCTATCGGTTCTTCTGCTAAGATAACCTACTCATTGTGTTGTTTTAAAATGTAATTTTCTATTTTTTCTTTTTTATGTCAAATTTTCTTCTCTGCGGAGGTGGAAGTTCTGGTTTCATGAGGGAAAATCCTTGTTAATATGCAATCTATGTAAATAGCATCTTCCTTGTCTTAGGTAGAGCTAAAACCACATCCGTAAAGTCAAATTAATTTGTAACTGAATCGATTATTTGAGAATATGTGGAGAACTTTTCAACAACTATATCTGTTGTATTGAATTAAAAGAATGCAGCGTGTTATTTGTTTTCTGGTTCAATTGTACAGAGTTTGCTGTTACATTTTCCAGCTAGCAAAGATTGTTACGAATGAGGTGGAATTTTTAACTCGGGTCAAATGAGCACATACATGTTAATTGTGGGAAATTAACTGGTTGTCATCCATTTAACGTATTCAACCTCTTTACCCTTCACGTATCTGTTAAAGACATAGCTAAACAAATAAAGTGTGCTCTCTCTAGCATCTTAAGCTTTTAGATAAGATGTCACACACTTCAACATGGTGTCAGAGTAGGTGCTTGGCCCATGAAAAAGAATCAGACCCACTTGTGAAGGGCATGTATAACTGAACTAAAAGTATGCTCTCTCTAACAATTTAAGCTTTTAGATGAGATAGTCACACACTTCACCATGGTTTCAGATCAGGTTCTCGAAAAAGAATCAGGCTTGGACGTGAAGATTGTGACAAAGACACAATTAAACATTGTATCTGAGTGGATGCTTGACCCATGAAAAAGAATAAGGTCCACGCATGAAGGGCGTTTTAAAAGACACAATTAAACAACTGAAAGTGCGCTCTCTCATACTAGTTTAAGCTTTTAGATGAGATGGTCATACATTTCAACAATATTTATTTCTACTATTTCTCAATACATTGTTGGGCTTCTATTGCAGGTCTTCGGTTCACATGTATTACAGTGCTCTTCTTTTTCCTTAAGAAAACAAATTTCCTTACTTCCATTCTTGTTGGTTCTTTCCAGATAGTTGGCTCCTTTTGGTATTTGCTTTCTGTGGAACGCTATGATACATGCTGGGAAAGAGCTTGTAGACATAATTCAACATGCCAACCTGATTTCTTGTACTGCGGCAATCAAGGCATGACAGGATATATTGCTTGGAGCAATATCAGTGAATCGGTTTTAAATGGAGCATGCCCTCGGAGTGGTGACAATCCACCATTTGATTTTGGAATTTTTGAGCAGGCTTTGTCATCTGGCATAGTTTTCTCGATGAAGTTTGTGACCAAATATTGCTACTGTTTGTGGTGGGGACTCCAGAATTTAAGGTGACTTTACTTTTCGGCCCAGCTAACATTCTTTAATCTCATTTGCTTTAGTCTCTCGTGTATCTTTCAGGGATAATGCCCAAGGAATGTAAAACAAAGCATAAACATGTTGTTAATTTTCCATCACATTATTACTAATTCTAAATTCTTTTGTTGTTTGAAGTGTAAATTTATGCCTAATTGTTCCATTGTAGTTCACCATTTGCTAATCTATATGTTTGATTAAACATTAGTTGAAAGTTGAATGAAAATTCTCCATGCATAAGGTTTTGCATATTATGACTATTTCCTTTTGGTGCTTTGTCATAGTCTCTATAGTATTTTAACATGGCTTCTCCACTTCCCCCTTTTCTTTTTCGAACTGCGTTGAATTGCTTTTCCTTGAGCCAAGGGTCTAGCGGAAACAACATCTGTACCTGTCAAAGTAAAGGTAAGGTCTGCGTACACGTTAACCCTCCACTGGTCCCAGCATGTTGTTTTTGCTTGTTGGTGCTCGCTTAGGTTATCTGTCCGTACCTGATAGGGTGTAATTCAACGTGAACTGGACTTTTTTTTGTGTTAAGGTAACAAGATTATAGGGTGGCTATAAAAAACAAGATTATAGGGTTTTGCGGGAGTATAGGGGATATATAAGACAAATACGGATAGGACTTTGGTCCAGTGGTACTTGGTAAGAGTACAACTTGTGATGTGTGAATTAGGTGCATGTTACAAGTTCAAATCCTACTGCAAACAAAGGCCTGGTATTTTTAAGTAGAAAAGGGTGGAGGGACGAACCCATTATCCATGGAGTTTCGGACTGTGGACCAATGTCCTTCAGAGATTTATCAGTTATTAAAACCAAGTCAATTTCCTAATTCAATTGGTCAAGAGTTCCAGAGTGACAATACTTTTTTCTGTTAAATACGAGGAGAACAGGAATTTCCTGCTAGTCATGTGTTTTCATCGTATTTAAATGATTATTATCCCGACTGCCTTTTCAGCTCATATTGTATATCAACTCATTGGTTTGATGAGGGCTAGTGTTTCCCTGTTACTGAATCATGACATCCTATAATTAAATGTCAACACGAATTGAATATATTCTAGTATTATATGCTTCTTTTAGTTCATATTGTCTTTACTGTTTGGCTAGACCAATATTGTCGGTAGGATTTTCTCTTCTTTTGGTTCTCTACCCAGAAAATTGAAGAGGAAAAAGAAATAAGCGACTAAGCTGGAGTTCGGAAACTAATTAAATGAATATTTATGTTATTTTGGTTTTAAAATTCTATTGTACGTTATTTGGTAAACTTGTACTAATGACACTTCTTTGTTTACGTGTTTCGCTTGTGCAGTACCCTTGGACAGGGACTTCAAACTAGCACATTTCCTGGGGAGTCTTTATTCTCTATTGCGCTGGCAATACTCGGCCTCATTCTCTTTGCGCTGTTGATAGGCAACATGCAGGTAATGACTGAATGTTAGTAAAATGTAGCTTCTGAACTGGCATATCTTTTAGAGATTTCTTAGCATTTTGTTACTAACATAGAATTGTGTAAAAACTTAAGAAGTATCAGTGGCAACTTGCACGTGGGAGCTTGCTGTTATGATAATTGCGCTAATACATTTTACAATTACGACAATGCCCTTAGTGCAACCATTTCAGAAAAAAAAAAGAAGAAGAAAAGATAATGAACCATTTCAAAGAAAAAGAAAAGTGCATCGCTTTATGAAGAATTAGATTATGCTTATCTCTCAGCAAAAGTTAAAGAGTTTGCAGTAGTCATGAGACATACAGAGACTACTGTTTCTGATAATGGCATTTGTATCTACGGGAACTTTGTACTTAACAGTTTGGTATTTTTCTATCACAGACATACCTTCAATCTCTTACTATTCGACTTGAAGAGATGAGAGTTAGAAGGCGTGACTCAGAACAATGGATGCATCACCGATTGCTTCCACAAGATCTTCGAGAACGGGTTAGGAGCTATGATCAGTACAAGTGGCAAGAAACACGTGGAGTGGATGAAGAAAATATAGTTCAGAATTTGCCCAAGGATCTCAGGAGGGATATTAAACGTCATCTTTGTCTGGCTCTAGTGAAGAGGGTAACTAGATTATATATTCCTGCTTCTTCGATAATATTTGTTTCTCCCACCTTGAATCGACTCGTCTCATACTATGTTGCCTGGGCCCTCCAAAAATGTTGCTGCACCAGTGTCAGGTTCTCCAAGAATGCGTAGCTCTTGGAGGATCCTGCACACATCTATATATATTTTTGAAGAGTCTGAGCAACTTAACTCTCATGGTAGTCATGGTATTACGGTTCTTCAATAATACAAAGGTCGCATCATGATGATAAAATACATCCTTTCTTTAGAAATGGAGGTAATGAAAATGTTCGCTGCACAAATCTGAAGCATGCTTCTGGAGTGAGCGACCGAGCATTCATTTTATGACTAGGGCAATCGATTCCATGGCTGCTTGTTAAGAGTTTTATGTTATTTGATATTGCTAGTTTTATTTTACTGATATTCCGTTGTTGATTTTCAGGTGCCACTATTTGCAAATATGGAGGAGAGATTGCTCGATGCAATTTGTGAGCATCTAAAACCCTGTTTGTACATCGAGAACACTTACCTTGTTCGAGAAGGAGATCCAGTGGATGAAATGCTCTTTGTCATACGAGGTCGCCTTGAGAGTGTGACAACTGATGGTGGGAGAAGCGGTTTCTTCAACCGCAGTTTGTTAAAAGAATCCGACTTCTGTGGAGAAGAACTTCTTACTTGGGCATTAGACCCTAAATCAGGTTCTAACCTCCCTTCTTCTACTCGTACAGTGAAAGCTCTAACCGAGGTCGAGGCTTTTGCATTAAAGGCAGATGAGTTGAAATTCGTCGCCAGTCAGTTCAGAAAACTCCACAGCAGACAGGTCCAGCACACGTTCCGTTTCTACTCTCAGCACTGGAGAACTTGGGCTGCTTGCTTTATCCAAGCAGCATGGAGGCGTTTCACAAAAAGGAAACTTATGGAACTTCAAAGAAAAGAAGACGAAGAAGCAGAAGCGTTGGCTGGGGCCAGTAGCAACTCAGGTGGAGCTTCTTTTAGTATTGGGGCGACATTCTTGGCATCGAGATTTGCAGCTAATGCTCTGCGAGGCGTTCACAAGAATCGGAATCTCAAGTCTGCTAGGGAGCTTATGAAGCTGCAAAAGCCTCCAGAGCCCGATTTCAGTGAAGATGCTGATTGAATTTTGTATGCTTTTTTTCTTGACTTGTTGATCTTTTGAGCTTTGCCAAGGGCTTGATGTATAATTTATGTTTATTAGTCTTACTGCTACATATTTATGTAAGAGTTTTATATACACCGATTGTGTAAATAAATTTTTATATTTATCATGTCGCCTAAAAGGTAACTGTGAGTGGAAGACAGGACATGATTTACTTTTCTTTTCTTTTTGTGCAATTTGTTTGTTTAGCTTTGACTTGATACAGAAGTAAATTGTGATTTTTAAACCTCGGTGTAATGCCTTAAAAGCCACGGTAAATACTAGCCATCATTATCTTTAAGACAACGGAATTAGTATTTTGACTATGAAAATTCAAAATATAAACTAAGTAAACTCTTAATCGACAAACTTTAACATCTATGATATGTACGTGAAGAAAAAAGTTAAGTTTATATATGCTAAAAACAAAAATAATTTTGATTTCTAAGGGATCATGCGATACAACAATCGCACTTGTTAAATATGACTTTTATCGACTTGAAAAATGACATTCATCGTACTAAACATGAATAGTTTTCGTAGTCACAGGCAGAGCAGTTGGTAAAATAAATATCGCGATTTCAATCTTATTCAACAGAATCATCAAGCAGTACAACAAGAAATGTTGTCTAAATTTCATTCCAAAAGGTAAAGTGGCAATTATTATTTAGGCATTTTATTAATCAACAAGACAAGAAAGCCTATACTATTGCCTTCATTCATAAAACTTGATGCACTTATTCATAAAACTGGCTCTAATTTTAAGCATGGTTCAGCACCCATTCCACCAAAGTTGAAACACCATAACCCGTGCCATTTTTCTTTTTTTCGCTCCAGGCAGGACCAGCTATGTCGATATGCAACCATTGGACCTTCTCGTCAACAAACTGCAAAGCAAAAACCAAATGTCATGTTTCTCGTCTCAAACTAAAGAGACGTAGAATGTATCAACATGCCAGTGTTAGAGTGATGAGATGAGTACCTGCTTGAGGAAGAGAGCAGCAGTTATGGCACCACCATCACGAGGTCCCGTGTTAATCATATCAGCAATTCCTGATTTCATACTGTCCCAGTAACTGTCCTCCATCGGCATCCTCCATAGCTTTTCACCACTCATCTCAGCAGCTGCAAGCACCTCCTTTGCTAGGTCATCATTAGGTGTAAAAGCACCTGTATTTGTACACAAGATATCCAATGAAGTTCAAGTAGACTACACGTATACGTGTACCACAAAAAGAACAGAGGCACGAACAAATATACCAGCGACTGAAGGTCCAAGGGCAATTTTAATAGCACCAGTTAATGTTGCCAGATCAATTATCTGCATTCAATCAAACATGAGTAAAGTTTTGAAGACAAATGCATCATTACAATGTTTAGTATATACCTTTTCAACACCTTGGTGACAGGCATATATCAAAGCATCAGCAAGTGTGAGCCTACCCTCAGCATCAGTGTTGTTAACCTCAATCGTCGTCCCATTTGAAGCTGTGACAATGTCTCCAGGCCTCATGCCTGCTCCACTGATCATATTTTCACAAGCTGCAACAATGAAATGTACCTGCAACATACATGGTAATTGATTGTAATTGAATACATGCACTTCAAGTATATAAGCTGGACTTCTTGAACGGCGATAAAGGGACTCACCTCTACTCCAAAAGGCCTTAATTCACCAAGAGCTTTTGCTGCACCTAAAACAGCTGCAGCCCCTGCCATGTCATACTTCATTAGCTCAATGTTAGAACCAGCTCCGGTCTTGATGTTGTAGCCACCACTGAGGAACACGAAAAGTTAATCGAAGAAAAATCGGAGATAGAAATCCATTTTCAACTTGTATAGAATTACCTGTCAAAAGTTAATCCCTTTCCAACCAAGGCTACCCTATTTTTCCTTTCCTTGCTAGGAGTTTTATAACATAAATGGATGAAATAAGGAGGATTTTCAGTAGCTGCTGCAGCAACAGCTAAATACGCTCCCATTTTCAATTCTTTGCACTGCTCAGCATCCAAGATTTTTACAGAAATGACATCACTATAAGTGGACGCAATCTTCTTAGCCTCTTCAGCCAGTACCGCTGCAGCACAAAGTCGCCATGTTAATAGCCGTGTTATATATTAAAAGGGAAATGGAGTTAAAGATGATGACTAACCTGGCGTAAGTACATTGGCTGGTGCATTGACGAGTTCTCTGCCGAGCATAATACCTGCACATATATTTTGTGCGTTTTTTATTTTCTTCTCTATCTCAGGTCCACTTCCCAGTCCAAGAATATCCAATGATTCCAATGTTGATTTCTTTGACTCAGACCTAAACCTATTATCTTCAAATGTCCCCAGCACAACTCCTATAACATCAATCAACATAAGTTTAGTTTCTCAATGTCGTTCAATGAATTAAGCAAAAATGCATACACACACACACACACACATATATACCAGTTGCTATGGCAGCGGCAGAGGTAAGCTTCGATTCTGCAGAGAGCTCATCCGGAGAAGCAAGTGCAACGGCAATATGTCTAGCTTGAGCAGACTTGGCAGCTGCAGCAGCAGCCTCCCCTAAACTGTGATTAGCAGGAGTTGATGATGATGATGTTGCTGAGCCAAGCCCAACTAGAGCAATCCTTTTCCAGCCAAGACCAGGAAGCCTCAGAATTACGGATTGTCCTGACTTTCCACTAAAATCCTCCTCAGATGAAGCTTTAGACAATAAACCATTCAATTCGGAATCGAGCTGTTGCAATAGTGGGTTCTTGAACTTAGAATTTTCGTCTCTAGCGGAGTCATTCTCCTTTGCGCCTATTGCAAGTATGTCTCCTTTCCATTCCAGCACATTAATATTTTTAGCACCGATTGAAATCTTTCATGTTGCAAAAACACACAAAAAGGATTTAGTCCATACACAAGAATCACAAAATCGAGATCATAGCACTGAGTGAACGAATGCCTCTTTCCTTTTTCCGCCACTTCTTAATCCTAACTTTCCACATGATATGTTTAAGACCACAAGATGATCAAAATGATAGTTTGGTAAGTTCAATATATCTTTAGTTAAGACCATAGAGTCATCTTATCTTTCTTAATCTTCGTGTCATATTAAATAAACAAGACAAATAAATTGAAACAGAGGAGGTAAGAAAAATGAGTTTTTTATGCACTTAATTCTTATGTACTCAATTCACAAATCAAACAAAATCCCTCAGAAACAAGAGAGGATTAATAAGAAATATCATTTCTTTGAATTCACAAAGATAAAGATGAAACAAGAAAAATCAGTTTTATGCACTAACAACAACACATCCAGATTTCGGTTTTTGGTTTGGGAACGACAGAGGGTACACAAATCTTATCAGTATCCCATTGAGGTAGAGAGACTTTTTTTGAAAGAACTTCAGCTCAAGCATAACAAATTTGGTAAAATAAGACGAAAACACACCCAAAGTATCGCAAATTTTTGTGATAATTCGAGTGAGAAAAGTAAACACATGATAGTTCAAGTAAAAATCAACTCTTTTGGAAAAATAGAAGTATAATGACCTTAGGTATATCACTTTCATTAGGCTTAGTGAGACCAAGAGTATCACAAGCAATACCATGAGCCATTCTTTTACTTCTTTTTTAACACAATGGTGGGACTAGATTGGAATTTAGTAAAAAGGGAAGGGTAAGAATGAAAAGAAGAACAACAAAAGTGAAGGAATTTGGTGTGTGTTGTTTCTCTTGTTCAGTATTCTTCTTATATAGAGGTGGCAACATGCTTGCTTCACCGCCTATCATCATATTAATTTTAATTCTAAATTCAACATCTAAATATTATGTTCAATCATGCTTCTGATTCAGAATACCTCAGCCCTCATGGGCCTTGCCATAAGCATGATATCGGTGTTACCTAACAACAACTATTTGTACACATGTCTGCTTTTCACGGATGATATGTTTTGATTTTTTGTATTTTATCTTTTTTAATTTGTTTTTTCAAAATATGTTATATATATTTGCAACTTAAAATATTTAAAAGACATAAAATTTGTGTTAATTTTTAAAATTTTATCTACGCCACATAAAATAGAATTTGTGTAAAAAGTACTATAAATTGAACAATTAATAACTTAAAATTTAAAGGACATATATATAAAATGTAAATGATTTTCAAAATGCTAATAGTTCCATGTAAATTAGGATAGAGAGAGAGTAACATACTCACCCTATTTAAAAAAGAACGATCTATTTTTCTTTTTACTCAGTTTAAAAAAGAATCAACTCTTTTCTTTTATAACAATTTAATTTTAATTTTTCACTTGACATATTTAAGACTACCAAAAGATTTTGGTACATTTGATATAACTATAATTTAGGACTAAAAGATTAAAAAGTGTTTCTTATTTTCTTAATCTCCATGGCAAGTCAAATCAGATCATTATTTCTAAAACAGAGGGAGTATATTATTTGAAATTTATATAAAAAAATTATAAGTCAAAATAATTAACAAATTTAAATATCTTAAAATCATAATAAAAATTGATTGACTTAAATTTTTTTTTATATCACATAAATTGAAACAAAAAAATCGTATGTGATATTTGATAAGTGTCTAGGTGAGCTGCTTAGGATTGTGGAGGGCATTTTCGAAATTTGCATGTTAATCAAATTTTTGGGGAAAACTAAACTTCACTCATGCATAAAGTTATTATTAAATATTTAAAATATATTTAATAATAATGAAGACAGTTGGACCATTGAAATTTCGAATATGTTTAAAATGAAAAAGTTCTAAATTATTATTAAATATGAAGCCTATAGTAAAATGTCATTCATTTTTTACACTTTTAAAATATAGTTTATGTTTGAAGATATAGTTGTTTAATTATCTTTTAATATTTAAATTGTCTTTGCTATTTAAATCATCAATTATTTGTACGTCTCAATTTTTAATGTACACCCTTTTGTTGGTTAGTTAATAAAACAAAATTGGACCATTTATGAAGCACCTCAAAGAACCTTAATAAGTGAAATTTTTAAAACGTTTTTTTAATTTTAAAATAAAGTTTCATCATCTTTTTCAATTTTTCTTCTGAGGGCCCAAAAAAATTTGGTGGTACATTATATAAAGTAAGAGAAGAAAAAGATAATCTATTTTGTTAATTCTTCAATTTTGTATTTACCTATTGTTCTTATCCACACCCACTCAAACAATTACTCCATTCTCCGTCTCATTTTATGTGGTATATTTTTTTAATCCATCTAAAAAAGAACGTTATCTTACTATAATAGAAATAATTTAATCTTTAGAATTTCTCTATTATTGTTAATAAAATGTTTTTCAATTACACAAGTATTTAAGAATTGTTTTAGATCACAAATTTCAAAAGTCTTTATTTTCTTAAATTTCATGCTAAATCAAAAAATGTGGCATAAAATAAAACGGAGCGAATAAAAAATAATTCAAAAGTGTAATAAAACATTTTAAACAGCAATTATAATAAAATAATATGATAAATCATGTATAAGAAATAATAGGTAATAAGAAAATCGAAGAACAAAAATTTAAAGGAGCAATACTATGACTTAGAGGCGAAGTCAAGATTTAAATACAACAAAATGAGATGCATGTTAGCCGAAGTGATACCATGCAATATCACCTCATTTGAAAATTTTATTAAGCACTTGCAAAATGATGTCCTAACACGTAAAGGAAAATGAATGTTACTAGAACTGATGTCATGCAATACCATTTCATTTGAAAAAAAATATTATTTCCTCTATTTCATCTTATGTGACATTTTTTGACTTGGCATAACATTTAGAAACAATACTTTTGAAACTTGTGATCTAAAACAATCCTTAGATATTATGTGATTGTAAATCATTTCATAAATGAAAAAGGGTAATGTTAAAGTCTAAAATATTTTTAATTATAATAAAGTGATATTCTTTTGGAGATAGACTAAAAAGAAAAATGTAATGACCCTCTAGGCCATTTCGGTGTTTCCACAAGTCTTTGGTTAGTTTGAGTGTTGGCATAGTGACCCCAGGCCATTTGGGTGTATTATACTATTAGTGTGGTTGTCGGACGCACCGTTTAGGAATTTTACAGCTTTTCGAGTTAAACAAAAGATTATAACGGTAAAATAGACTTTTAGGTAAAGTCCTAGTACATGGCCTCGGAGCAGAATTCTGACAGTTTTATTAGCTCTGGAATGACCAAATTAGACTAGGAGCATGTCCGGTACAATTATATCGTGTTTTGCAAATTTAGCCATCGAAACCGATTAATAGTTGACTTTAGTCAGCGCCCTCAAAACATGTGTCCAAATGGAATTCTGATAGCTCAGTTAACTCTGGAACATCGAGTTTGATCTAAGAGATCCTTTCATTTGGTTCCGGAGGTTCTTGAGTGTGTTTTGGCCCTTTTTGGTAGATTTTGATATTTTAAAATTGGGTCCCATATTAGAACAAAACGACCTCATTTGGGAATTTCAACTAAACTGTTGAGTCTGGAATGCCGCTTTTAATAATATTTCATATGTGGATTGTATTTTTCAAACTCCAGATAAGGCCAAAGCATCAAAATTAAATTTGAATAGTTGTTGAAAAATTAGAGGCGGGGATGACATGGGTAGGATCTTGTCGGCTTAGGAACAGGAAACAGACAATTTTAACAGTTTTTTGTGGTTGTTACGCCATGGATTCTGGCGTTGCATGGGGCTCCGGTGCGACGTTCCCAAAAAGTCATACGAACAGGTACGCAACAAGCCCAGAAAGAGGCCCAGGCAGCCCAGCAGCTTTAGCGGAGGCTTGGAAGGATTTATGGGCTGACGAACAGGAAACAAACAATTTTGATAGTTTTCTGTGGGTGTTAGCCCATAAATTCTGGGGTTGCATGTGCTCTGGCGTAAGATTCCCGAAAACTCATAGGGATGGGCCCGTAATGAGGGTCGATGAATAGAAAATAGGTAATTTCGACAGTTTTCTCTGGGTGTTAGCCCACGGATTCTGGGGCAGCATGGGGTTCCAGCACAAGATTCTCGAAAACACATACGGGTGGGTCCATAACGAGCCCGCCAAGAGGCCCAAGTGGTCCGACAGCATTGGCTGGGGCCTGGTAGAATTTTATGTACCGACGAACAGGAAACATGTGATTTTAGCAGTTTTCTGTGGGTGTTAGCCCATGGATTCTGGGACTGCATGAGGTTCCGACGCAAGATTCCCAAAAAATCATATGGGTTGGTTTGCAACGAGCCCGACAAGAGACCTGGGTGGCTTGGCAGCATTGGCGGGGGCCTCATAGGATTTTATGGGCCGATGAACAGGAAATAGGCAATTTTGGCAGTTTTCTATAGGTGTTAGCCCTTGGATTCTAGGCTCTATAGGGCTCCGGCATAAGATTCTTGAAAAATCATAAGGGTGGGTCCGGAGCGAACCCGGCAAGAGACCTAGGTGGCCCAGTGGCATTGGCGTGCACCTGGTAGGATTTTATGCATTGACGAACAGGAAACATGCTATTTTTGCAATTTTTTGTAGGTGTTAGCCCACGGATTCTGGGGCTACTTGGGCCCCGGCGTAAGATTTTTGAAAAATCATACAGGTGTGTCCACAACCGGCGGCGTTGGCGGGGCACCTGGTAGGATTTTATTGGTTGATAAATAGTAAATAGGCAATTTTGATAGTTTTCTGTGGATATTAGACCATGGATTTTGGGGCTGCATGAGGCTCCGGCCCAAGATTCTCAAAAAATCGTACAGGTGGGTCTGCAACGAGCTCAACAAGAGGCTCAGGTGGCCCGGCGGTGTTGGTAGGCGCCTAGTAGGATTTTATGAGCCGATGAACAGGAAGCAGGCGATTTTGACAGTTTTCTATGGGTGTTAGCCCACGAATTCTGGACTGCATAGGCTCCGATGCAAGTTTACCAAAAAATCATATGGGTGGGTCCGCAATGAGCCCGGCAAGAGGTCCAGGTGGCCCAACAGCATTGGCGAGGGCCTGGTAGGAGTTTATGGGCCGATGAACAGGAAACAAGCGATTTCAACAGTTTTCTATGGGTGTTAGCCCACGAATTTTGGGGTTGCATGGGGCTCCGACGCAAGATTCTCAAAAAATCATACGGCTGGGTCCATAACGAGCCCAACAAGAGGCCCAAGTGGCCCGACGATGTTGTCGGGCGCCTAGTAGGATTTTATGGGCCGACCAACAGGAAACAAACAATTTCGACAGTTTTCTATGGGTGTTAGTACACAAATTCTGGGCTGCATAGGGCTCCAGTGCAAGATTCCTGAAAAATCATACGGGTGGATCCGCAACGAGCCCGGCCAGAGGCCCTAGTGGCCCATTTGTGTTGGCGGGCGCATAGTAGGATTTTATGGGCCGATGAACAGGAAATAGGCGATTTTGACAGTTTTCTGTGGGTGTTGGCCCACGAATTCTAGGGCTGCATGGGGCTCTCGCGTAAAATTCTTGAAAACTCATACGGGTGGGTTCGCAACGAGCCCGACAAGAAGCCCAGGTGGCCTAGCAGCATTGGTGGGCGCCTGGTAGGATTTTATGGACTGATAAACAGGAAACAGGCGATTTTGGTAGTTTTTGATGGGTGTTAGCCACGGATTCTGGGGCTGCATGGGGCTTCGACGTGACATTACCAAAAACTCATATGGGTAGGTCTGCGAGCCCGGCAAGAGGCCTAGGTGGCCCGACGGCGTTGGCGGGGGCCTGTTAGGATTTTATAGGCCGATGAACAAGAAAAAAATGATTCCAATAATTTTCTGTGGGCGTTAGCCCATGGATTCTGGAGCTGCATGGGGCTCTGGCACAAGATTCCCGAAAACTAATATGCGTGGAA
>DF357875.1:7097-24599 GCA_000787875.1 Solanum virginianum | reverse complement strand
TCTGATTGGCGGGCGCTGGTAGGATTTTATGGGCCAATGAATAGGAAATAGGAGATTTTGACAGTTTTCTATGGGTGTTGACCCACAGATTCTGGGGCTGCATGGGGCTCCTACACAAGATTCCAGAAAACTCTCACGAGTCAATCCGCAGCGAGCTCGACAAGAGGCCCAGGTGGCCCAGCGACATTGGCGGGCGCCTGGTAGGATTTTATGGGTCGATGAACAGGAAACAGGCGATTTTGGTAGTTTTTGGTGGGTGTTAACCACAGATTCTAGGGCTGAATGGGGCTCCGACACGACATTCCCGAAAACTCATATGGATGGGTCTGCAATAAGCCCGGCAAGAGGCCCAGGTGGCCCGCCGGTGTTGGCGGGGGCCTGGTAGTATTTTATGAGTCGATGAACAGGAAACAGGCGATTCTGACAGTTTTCTATGGGTGTTATCCCACGGATTATGGGGCTGCATGGGGCTTCGATGCAAAATTCTCAAAAACTTATACGAGTGGGTCAACAATGAGCCTGGTAAGAGGCCCAGGTGGGCCGGCGGCATTGGTGGGCACTTGGTAGGATTTTATGGGCCGACAATTAAGAAATAGGAGATTTCAGTAGTTTTCTGTAAGTGTTAGCCCACGAATTCTAGGGCTTCATGGGGCTCTGGCGCAAGATTCTAGAAAAATTATTTGGGTGGGTACGCAATGAGCCCGACAAGAGGCCTAGGTTGCCCGGAGACGTTGGCTAGTGCCTAGTAGGAATTTATGGCCCGACAAACAGGAAACATGAGATTTCGATAATTTTCTATGGGTGTTAGCCCATAGATACAGGGGCTGCATGGAGCTCTTACATAAGATTCCCAAAAAATCATATAGGTGGGTCCGCGACGAGCCCGACAAGAGGTCCAAGTGGTCCAAAGATGTTGGCGGGTGCCTGGTAGTAGTTTATGGGCTGATAAACAAGAAACAAATGATTTCGCCAGTTTTCTATAGGTGTTAGCCTACGGATTCTGGGACTGCATGGGGCTCCGATGCAAGATTCCCAAAAATTCATACGGCTGGGTCTGTATTGAGCCCGACAAGAGGCCTAGGTGGCCCGACAGCGTTGACTGGGGCGTCTGGTATGATTTTATGGGTCAATGAACAGGAAACAGGCAATTTCATAATTTTTCTATGGGTGTTAACTCATGGATTCTTGGGCTGCATGGGGCTCCAATACAAGATTTCTGAAAAATCATGGGGTGGATCCGCAACGTGCTCGACAGGAGTCCCAGGTGGCCCCACGACATTGTTGGGCACTTGGTAGATTTTATTGGCCGACAAACAGGAAACAGGCAGTTTTGGCAGTTTTCTTTAGGTGTTAGCCTATGGATTCTGGGGCTACGTGGGGCTCTGGTGCAAGATTCTTAAAAAATCATAGGGGTAGATCCGCAACGAGCCCGAGAGGCCCAGGTGGCCCAACGACATTGACGGGTGCTTGGTAGGATTTTATGGGTCGACGAACAAGAAATAGACGATTTCGATAGTTTTTCTATGGGTGTTAACCCACGAATTCTAGGGATGCATGGGCCTCCGACAGAAGATTCCTCAAAAATATGACGAGTGGGTCCGTAATGAGCCCGACAAGAAGCTTAGGTAGCCCAGCGGCATTGGCAGGGGCCTGGTAGGAATTTATGGGCCAATGAATAGGAAACAGGCAATTTCCACAGTTTTCTGTGGGTGTTAGCCCACAAATTCTTCAGGGGCTGCATGGGCTTCGACGCAAGATTCTCGAAAAATCATATGGGTAGGTCCGCAATGAGCCCGGCAAGAGGCCCAGGTGGCCCGGTGACGTAGGAGGGTGCCTAGTAGGATTTTATGGGCCGATGAACAGGAAATAAGCTATTTCGACAGTTTTCTATGGTGTTTGCCCACAGATTCTTGGGCTGTAGTGAAAAATTTCTAAAAAGTCATACAGGTGGGTCCGGAACTAGCCCAAAAAGAGGCCTCAGTGGCCCGATGGTGTTGGCGGATGCCTAGTACAATTTTATGGGTTGATGAACAGGAAACATGCAATTTCAGAAGTTTTCTTTGAGTGTTAGCCCACGGATTATGGGACTGCATGGGGATCCAGTGCAAGATTCTCAAAAAATCATACGGTTGGGTCCGCAACGAGCACGACAAGAGGCCCAGGTGGTTCGACGGCGTTGGCGGGCGCCTGGTAAGATTTTATGGGCTGACGAACAAGAAACAGGCGATTTTAGCAGTTTTTTATGGGTGTTAGCCCAAAGATTCCTGGGCTGCATGGGGTTCGAGGGCAAGATTCCTAAAAAATTATATGAGTGGGTCCATAATGAGCCGACAAGAGGCCCAGGTGGCCCAATGATATTGGCAGGGGCCTAGTAGGATTTTATGGGCTGATGAAGAGGAAATAAGCGATTTTGACAGATTCTATGAGTGTTAGCACACGAATTCTAGGGCTGCATGGGACTCCAGTGCAAGATTTCTAAAAAATCATACGGGTGGATTCGCAATGAGTCTGGCAACAGGCTCAGGTAGCCCGGCGGCGTGGCGGACGCTTGGTAGGATTTTATGGGCCGAGAACAAGAAATAGGCAATTTTGGTAGTTTTTCGTGGGTGTTAGCCCATGGATTTGGGGCTGCATTGGGTTCCGATGCAAGCTTCCCTAAAAATCATACAGGTGGGTCCACAATGAGCCCGCTAAGAGGCCCAAGTCGCCCAACGGCATTATCGGGCGCCTAGTAGGATTTTATGGGCCGTTGAGTAGGAAATAGACGATTTCGGCAATTCTTTTTTGGTGTTAGGCCATAGATTCCGGGCCTGCATAGGGCTCCGATGCAAGATTTTTGAAAACTCATACAGGTGTGTTCACAACGAGCCCGGCAAGAGGCCAAGGTGGCCTGGCGATGTTATCAGGCGCCTGATAGGATTTTATGGGCCGACGAACAGGACACAAGTGATTTCAGCAGTTTTCTGTGGGTGTTAGCCCACGGATTCTAGGGCTGCATAGGGTTCCAACTTACGTTTCCTAATAAATCATATGGGTGGCGCAAGATTCTCAAAAAGTCATTGGGGTGGGTTCGCAACGAGCCCGACAAGAGGTTGCCTAGTAGGATTTTATTGGCCGATGAATAGGAAACAAGCAATTTCGGCAGCTTTTTGTGGGTGTTAATCTGCATTGGCGGGTGCCTGGTAGAATTTTATGGATTGATGAATAGGAAATAGATGATTTCGGTAGTTTTCTATGGGTGTTGACCCACGAATTCTAGGTCTACATGTGTCTACGACGTAAGATTCCCAAAAACTCATACGGGTGGATCCCCAATGAGACCAATAATAGGCGCAGGTGGCCCAATAGTGTGGCGGTTGCCTGGTAGGATTTAATGGACCGATAAATAGGAAACAAACAATTACGACAGTTTTTGGTGGGTGTTAGCTCGTGGATTCTGGGGGTGCATAGGGCTCCGGTGTAAGATTCTCAAAAATGCATATGGGTCGGGCCGCAATGAGCCTGAAAAGAGGCCCAGGTGGCCCTACGATGTTGTCGGGGGCCTGGTATGATTTTATGGGCCAATAAATAGGGAACAGATAATTTTGACAGTTTTTTTGTGGCTCTTAGCCCACAGATTCCATGGCTGCATGGGGCTCCAACGCAAGATTCCTAAAAAATCATACGGGTGGGTCTGCAACGAGCCCAGAAAGAGGCCCAGGTGGCCCGACGGCGTTGGCGGGCGCTTAGTAGGAGTTTATGTGCTGACGAACAGGAAATATGCAATTTCGACAGTTTTTTGTGGGTGTTAGCCCACGAATTCTGGGGTTGCATAGGGCTCCAACGCAAGATTCCCAAAAAATCATATGAGTGGGTCTGCAAGCCCGTCAAGTTGCTCAGGTAGCTTGTCGCAGTTGGCGGATGCCTAGTAGGATTTTATGAGCTGATGAATAGGAAACATACGATTTTGACAGTTTTTTGTGGGTGTTGGCTCACGGATTCTGGGGCTGCTTGGGGGCTCCAGCGCAAGATTCTTAAAAAATCATATGGGAGGGTCCACAACAAGCCCGACAAGAGGCCCAGGTGGCCCGATGATGTTGGCGGGGTCTGGTAGGATTTTTTGAGTCGATGAATAGGAAATAGGTGATTTTGACAGTTTTCTATGGGTGTTAGCCCACGGATTCTGGGACTGCATGGGGCTCCAACGCAAGATTCTTAAAAAATCATACGAGTGGGTCCGCAATGATCCCGATAAGAGGCCCAGGTGGCCCGATGATGTTGGCGGGGGCCTGGTAGGATTTTATGTGCCGATGAACAGAAAACAGGCGATTTCGGCAGTTTTCTATAGGTGCTAGTCCATGGATTCTGGGCTGCATGGGGCTCCGATGTAAGATTCTCAAAATATCATACGGGTGAGTTCGCAACGAGCCTTGCAAGAGGCCCAGGTGGCCCCGCGATGTTAGCCGGTGCCTGGTAGGATTTAATGGGCTGATGAACAAGAAACAGGTGATTTCGACAGTTTTCTGTGGGTGTTAGCCCACGGAGTCTGGGACTGCATGGGGCACCGACACAAGTTTCCCCGTATGTCATATGGGTGGGTCCGTAATGAGCCCGGTAAGAGCCCTAGGTGGCCCGGCGGCGTGGGCGGGGGCGTCTTGTAGGATTTTATTGGTCGACGAATAGGAAACAGGTGAATTTGACAGTTTTTTGTGGGTGTTAGCCCATAGATTCTGTGGCTACATGGGGCTCTAACTTATGATTTCCAAACAACCATACGGGTGGGTCCGCAATGAGCCCGACAAGAGGCCCAAATGGCACGACGATGTTGGTGGGGGCATGGTAGGATTTTATGGGCCGATGAACAGGAAACAGGCAATTTTGGTAGTTTTCTATGGGTGTTAGCCCACAGATTCTGGGTCTACATGGGGCTCCGACTCAAGATTCTCAAAACCTCATACGAATGGGTCCGCAATAAGCCTAGCAAAAGGCCTAGGTGGCTCAGCGGCGTTGGCGGGTCTGGTAGGATATTTTGGTCCGACGAACAAGAAGCAAGAGATTTAGTAGTTTTCTATGGGTGTTAACCCACTGATTCTGAGGTTGCATGCGACTGCGGCATAAAATTTCCAAAAAATCATATGGGTGGGTTCGCAACTATACAGGTGGATCCAACCCACTGATTCTGAGGTTGCATGCGACTGCGGCATAAAATTTCCAAAAAATCATATGGGTGGGTTCGCAACGAGCCCGGCAAGAGGCCCATGTGGCTCACAGTGTTGGCGGGCGCCAAGTAGGATTTTATGGGCTAACGAATAAGAAATATGTGATTTCGATAGTTTTCTGTCTGTGTTAGTCCACGAATTCTAAGGATGCTTGGGGCTTCAGCGCAAGATTCTCAAAAAGTCATTGGGGTGGGTTCGCAACGAGCCCGACAAGAGGTTGCCTAGTAGGATTTTATTGGCCGATGAATAGGAAACAAGCAATTTCGGCAGCTTTTTGTGGGTGTTAACCCACAGATTCTGAGGATGCATGGGGCTCCGATGTAAGATTCCTGACAAATCATGTGAGTGGGTCCACAACGAGTTCGAAAAGAGGCCCAGGTAGCCTGGAAGCATTGGCGGTGGCCTGGTAGGATTTTATGGTCCAATGAACAGGAAATAGGTGATTTTGGTAATTTTCTGTGGGTGTTAGCCTACGGATTATCGGCCTGCATGGGACTCCAACGCAAGATTCCTAGAAAATTATATGGATGGGTCGGCAACGAGTTCGGCAAGAGCCCCAGGTGGCCCGACGGCGTTGGTGGGTGCCTGGTAGTATTTTATGGGCTAATAAATAGGAAAACATGCGATTTCAGAAGTTTTCTATGGGTGTTAGCCCACGAATTCAGGGGCTGCATGGGTCTGCGGTGCAATACTTCTGAAAACTCATACAGGTGGGTTCGCAATGAGTTCGGCAAGAGTCCCAGGTAGCCCGACGATGTTGGCATAGGCCTAGTAGGATTTTATTGGTTGATGAATAGGAAACAGGCAATTTCGGTAGTTTTCTGTGTGTGTTAGCCCACGGATTATGGGGCTGCATAGGGTTTGACACAATATTCCCAAAAAATCATATAGGTGGGTTTGTAACGAGCATGGAAAGAGGCCCAAGTGGCCCAGCAGCGTTGGCGGGCGCCTGGTAGGATTTTATAGGCTGATGAACATGAAACAGGTGATTTCGACTATTTTCTATTGGTGTTAGTCCACGAATTCTGAGGCTATATATGGCTCCAGCGTAAGATTCTCAAAAAATTATACGGGTAGGTCTACAACGAGCTCGGTAAGAGGCCTAGGTGGCCCGACGGCGTTGACGGGCGCCTGGTAGGATTATATGGGTCGATGAACAGGAAATAACTAATTTTCATAGTTTTCTATGAGTGTTAGCCCGCGGATTCTAAGGCTGCATGGGGGCTCCGGCACAATATTCTTAAAAATCATATGGGTGGGTCCTCAACGAGCCCGACAAGAGGCCCAGGGTGGCCCGGCGGCGTTGGCAAGCTCTTCGTAGGGTTTTATGGGCTGATGAACAGGAAATAAATGATTTTAGAAATTTTTTGTGGGTGTTAGCCCACGGATTTTGGGGTTGCATGAGGCTTCGACACAAGATTCCCAAAAACTCATATGAGTGGGTCTGCAATGCGCCCGGCAAGAGGCCCTGGTGGCTCGACTATGCTGGCGGGGGCCTGGTAGAGGTTTTCGGACAAATGAATGGGAAATAGGCGATTTTGACAGTTTTTTGTGGGTGTTAGCCCACGGATTATCGGCTGCATGAGACTCCAATGCAAGATTCCCAAAAAATCATATGAGTAGGTCTGCAACGAGCTCGGTAAGAGGCCCTTGTGGCCCGACAGCGTTGGCGGAAGCCTGGCAGGATTTTATGGGCTGATGAATAGGAAACAAGCAATTTCGACAGTTTTCTGTTGGTATTAGCCCATGGATTTTGGGAAGGCACGGTGCTCCGGCATAAGGTTCTCAAAAAATTATACAGGTGGATCCACAACAAGCCCGGCAAGAGGCCTAGGTGGCCCAGTGGTGTTGGCGGGTGCCTCATAGGATTTTATGGGCTGACGAACTGGAAACAAGAGATTTTGGAAGTTTTCTGTAGGTGTTAGCCCACAGATTCTGGGGCTGCATAGGGCTCTGGGGCAAGAATCCTGAAAACTCATATGCGTGAGTTTGAAATGAGCCAAGCAAGAGGCCCAGGTAGCCTGGCGGCACTGGCAGGCGCCTGATAGGATTTTATGGGCTGACGAACAAGAAACAATCAATTTTGAAAGTTCTTTGTAGGTGTTAGCCCACGAATTCTGGGGCTGCATGGGTCCGACGCAAGATTCCCTAACACTCATACGGGTGGATTCACAACGAGCCCGGTAAGAGGCCTACATGGCTTGGCGATGTTGGCTGGGGCCTGGTAGAATTTTATGGGTCGATGAACATGAAACTTGTGATTTTGGCAGTTTTCTTTGGGTGTTAGCCCATGTATTCTGGGGCTCTTTGGGGCTTCGACGCAAAATTCTCAAAAAATCAATGGGTGGGTTTGCCACGAGCCCGGTAAGAGGCCCAAGTTGCCCGACGGCATTGGCGGGGGCCTGGTAGGATTTTATGGATCGATGAATAGGAAACAAGCAATTTTAGTAGTTTTCTATGGGTGTTAGCCCACAGATTCTGGGCTCTATGGGGCTCAAACGCAAGATTCCAAAAAAAAATACGAGTGGGTCCACAACAAGCCCGAAAAAAGAGTCCTAGGTGGCCTGACGGCATTGGCGGGCATCTAATAGGATTTTATGCGTCGACGAATAGGAAACAGGCAATTTCAGCAGTTTTATGTGGGTGTAACTTACAATTCGTAGGATGGCCTCGTTGGGTTGACCTTCACTTAGCAGATTTCTGAATTTTTGGTCTATGTTTCTTGATATGACACACCCTATGATTCATAGGTGAGCTCATATGTCCTATGATTCAGTAAAACCTGCAACTTTTCTTCAAAATCATGCCAACCTAACTTTTCTACAAGAACAACACAAGAACACATAAAAACCATAAAAAATCGCATTAAGAACTCAAAAATCCTTTGTTTTTGGCATCAAATGTGCTGTATTTTGATAGTACATCAGACGTCAGCACAGGATTCACAAAAAATCATAAGATTAGGTCCGCAATGAGCCAGACAAGAGGCCCAGGTGGCCTGGTGACTTTTGAGGGGCCTGGTAGGATTTTATGG
Source organism: Solanum virginianum (assembly GCA_000787875.1). Taxonomy (NCBI): domain Eukaryota; kingdom Viridiplantae; phylum Streptophyta; class Magnoliopsida; order Solanales; family Solanaceae; genus Solanum; species Solanum virginianum. The sequence goes on along the minus strand of DF357875.1, from coordinate 16,367 downwards.
GCCAATGAACAGGAAACAGACAATTTTAGTAGTTTTCTGTGAGTGTTAGCCCATAGATTCTGGGGCTACATGAGGCTCCGACATAAAATTCCTGAAAGATCATACAGGTGGGTCCGCAACGAGCCCAGAAAGAGGTCCAGGTGGCCCGATGGCGTTGGCGGGTGCCTGGTAGGATTTTATGGGCCAACAAACTAGAAACTGGCAATTTTGGCAGTTTTAGTGGGTGTCCGCAATGAGCCCGGCAAGAGGCCCAGGTGGCCCGTCAACGGCTCCAGTGCAAGATTCTCGAAAAATCATATGGGTGGGTCCATAACGAGCCCAACAAGAGGCCCAGGTATCCGATGTAAGATTAAATAAAAATCATACTGATGGATCCGCAACTAGCCCCGCAAGAGGTCCAGGTAGCCCATCGGCATTAGCGGGTGCTTGGTAGGATTTTATGGGCCAATGAACAGGAAACGTGTAATTTCAGCAGTTTTCTGTGGGTGTTGGCTCACGGATTCTATGGCTGCTTGGGCGCTCCGGTGCAGAATACTCAAAAACTCATATGGATAGATTCACAATGAGTCCGACAAGAGGTCCAGGTGGCTCCGCGGAGTTGGTGGGGGCATGGTATGATTTTACGGGTTGATGAACAGGAAACAAGCGATTTCGACAGTTTTCTGTGGGTGTTAGCCCACGAATTTTGGAGTTGCATGGGGGCTCTGGCGCAATATTCTAGAAAATCATATGGCTAGGTCCGTAATGAGCTCGACAAGAGGCCTAGATGGCCCGACAACATTAGCGGGGGCCTGGTAGCATTTTATGGGCCGATTAACAGTAAACAGGCAATTTCGATAGTTTTCTGTGAGTGTTAGCCCACAAATTTTGGGCTACATGGGGCTCTGGCATAAGATTCTAGAAAAAATCATCCAGGTGACTTCGTAATGAGCCAGGAAAGAATCCCAGGTGGCGCAGCAGCATTGGCGGGCGCCAGGTAGAATTTTATGGGCTGATAAATAAGAAAAAGGCGATTTCAGCAGTTTTCTGTGGATCTCAGCTCATGGATTCCAGGGCTGCATGGGGCTTCGGTGCAAGATTCTCAAAAAATCATATGGGTGGGTCCAAAACAAGCCTGGCAAGAGGCCCAGGTGGCACAATGGCATTGGCGAGGCGTCTAGTAGGATTTTATGGGTCGACGAATAGGAAACTGGTGATTTTGACAGTTTTCTATGGGTGTTAGTCCAAAGATTCTAGGGTTGCATAGGGTTTCGACGCAAAATTCCCAAAAAATCATATAGGTGGGTCCGTAACGAGCCTGGCAAGAGGCCTAGGTGGCACGACAATATTGGCGGGCGTCTGGTATGATTTTATTGACCGACGAATTGGAAACTGGTGATTTTGGCAATTTTCTGTAGGCGTTAGCCCACGGATTCTGGGGCTTTGGGGGCTTCGATGCAAGATTCTCAAGAAATCATATGGGTGGATCCACAACGAGCCCAGCAAGTGGCCCAGGTGGCCCGTTGACGTTGATAGAGGCCTGGTAGGATTTTATGGGCCGATGAACTGGAAAGAGGTAAATTCGGCAGTTTTCTAAGGGTGTTAGCCTACAAATTCTAGGGCTGCATGGGGCTCATCCACAAGATTCCCAAAAAATCATATCGGTAGGTCTGCAATGAGCCCGGCAAGAGGCCCAGGTGGCCCAGTAGCGTTGGTAAGGGCCTGGTAGGATTTTATGGGTAGATGAACAGGAAACATGCATTTTCGACAGTTTTCTATGGGTGTTAGCCCATGGATTCTGGGGATGCATGGGGCTCTAATGTAAGATTCTAGAAAAATCATACGAGTTGGTCCACAACGAGCCCGGCAAGAGGCCCAGGTGGCCCAAAGGCAGTAGCGGGTGCCTGGTAGGATTTTATGGGCCGATGAACAGGAAATAGGCTATTTTGGCAGTTTTTTGTTGGTGGTTTACCCACGAATTCTAGGGCTGCGTGGGGCTCTGGTGCAAGATTCCCAAAAAATCATACAAGTGGGTCTGTAATGAGCTCGAAAAGAGGCCTAGGAAGCCCGACGACGTTGGCGGGGGCCTAGTAGATTTTATTGTCAAATGAATAGGAAATAGGGGATTTCAACAGTTTTATGTGGGTGTCAGCCCACGGTCTCTGGGGTTGGATGGGGCTCCGACACAACATTCCCAAAAAATTATACGGGTGGGTCTGCAACAACCCCGACAAGAGGCCTAAGTGGCCCGGCAGTGTTGGCGGGTGACTTGTAGGATTTTATGGGTCGATAAGCAGGAAACAGGCAATATAGACAGGTTTTTGTGGGTGTTAGCCCACGGTCTCTGGGGCTGCATGGGGCTCCAGTGCAAGATTCTCGAAAAATCATATGGGTGGGTCCATAACGAGCCCAACAAGAGGCCCAGGTTGCCCGATGGCATTGGCGGGCTCCTGGTAGGATTTTATGGCTGACGAACAGGAAACAAGCAATTTTTGCAGTTTTATGTCGGTGTTAGCCAATGGATTTTGGGGCATCATGGGGCCCCAACTCAAGATTCCCGAAAACTCATACGGGTGGGTCCGAAATGAGCTTGGCAAGAGTCCCAGGTGGCCCTGCTGCGGTGGCAGGCAGCTGGTACGATTTTATGGTCCAATGAACAGGAAACAGGTGATTTTGACAGTTTTCTGTGGGTGTTAGCCCATGGATTCTGGGGCTACATGGGGTTACGATGCAAAACTCTCAAAAACTTACACTAATGGGTCCATAACAAGCCCGACAAGAGGCCAAGATGGCTCGGCGGCATTGGCGGGCGCCTGGTAGGATTTTATGGATCGATAAATAGGAAACAGATGATTTCGACAGTTTTCTATGTGTGTTAGCCCACAGATTCTGGGGCTGTATGGGGTTCAAGCGTAAAATTCTCAAAAACTTATATAGGTGGGTCCGCAATGAGCCCACCAAGAGGCCCAGGTGTTCTGACCGTATCGGTGGGGGCCTAGTAGAATTTTATGGGCCGCTGAACAGGAAACAAGTGATTTCAGTAGTTTTTTGTGGGTGTTAGCCCACAAATTCTGGGGCTGCATGGGGCTCCAGTGCAAGATTCCCAAAAAATAATATGGGTGGGTCCGCAACGAGCCAGGCAAGAGGCCCAGGTTTCTCAGCAGCGTTGGCGGGGGCCTGGTAGGATTTTATGGGCCGATGAACAGGAAACAAATGATTTTGGTAATTTTCTGTGAGTTTTAGCCAATGGATTCTAGGCTCTATGGGGTTCTGATGTAGGATTTCTGAAAAATCATACGGGTGGGTCCACAATGAGCTCAACAAGAGGTCCAGGTAGCCCGGCGGCGTTGGCGGGCGCCTCGTAGGATTTTATGGGCCGACGAACAGGAAACAGACGATTTTGATAGTTTTTTTATAAGTGTTAGCCTACGTATTCTGGGGCTGCATGGGGCTCCAGCCCAAGATTCCTAAAAAATCATATAGACGGGTCCGCAATGAGCTCGAAAAGAGACCTAGGTGGCCCGGCGGCATTGACGGGGGCCAGGTAGGATTTTATGGGCCGATGAACAGGAAACAGGAGATTTTTGCAGTTTTCTGTTGGTGTTAGCCAACGGATTCTAGGATTGCATGGGGCTCCGGTGCAAGATTCCCAAAAATATATACGAGTGGGTCCGCAACGAGCCCGGAAAGAAGCCTAGTTAGCTCGATGGCTTTGGAGGGCGCCTGGTAGAATTTTATGGGTCGACGAACATGAAACAAGCAATTTCGGCAACTTTCTATAGGTTTTAGCCCATAGATTTTGGGCCTACATAGGGTTCCGGCGCAAGATGCCTAAAACATCATACGGGTGGGTCCACAACGAGCCCGGCAAGAGGCCCAAGTGGCCTGGCTGTATTGGCGGGCGCCAGATAGGATTTTATAGGCCGATGAACAGGAAATAGGCGATTTCGACAGATTTCTATGGGTGTTAGCCACGAATTATGGGGCTACATGTGGCTCTGGTGAAAGATTCTTGAAAAATCATACAAATGGGTCCGTAACGAGTCCACAAGAGGCCCAGGTGGTCCGGCAATGTTAGCGGGGGTCTGGTAGTATTTTATGGGCCAGTGAACAGTAAACATGCGATTTCAGCAGTTTTTTTTGGGTGTTAGCCTACGGATTCTGGGGCTGCATGGGGCTCCAGCGCAAGATTCCCAAAATATCATATGAGTGGGTCCGCAATGAGTCCGGTAAGAGGTCTAGGTGGCCCAGCGATATTGGCGGGGGCCTGGTATAATTTTATGGACCGATGAACAAGAAAAAGATAATTTTGGTATATTTCTATAGGTGTGAGCCCACGGATTCCGGGGCTTCATGGGGCCTCGGCGCAAGATTCCAGAAAAATTATACAGATGGGTTCGCAACGAGTTCAACAAGAGGCTGAGGTGGCTCGGCGGCATTGGCGAGGGCCCGGTAGGAATTTATGGGCCCGTAAACAAGAAATGGGCGATTTTGACAGCTTTCTATGGGTGTTAACCCACGAATTCTGGGGCTGCATGAGGCTTCAGTGTAAGATTCTCGAAAAATCATGCAGGTGTGTCAGGCAACGAGCTGTAGGATTTTATGGGTCGATAAGCAGGAAACAGGCAATATAGACAGGTTTTTGTGGGTGTTAGCCCACGGTCTCTGGCGAAAAGAGGCCCAGGTGGCTTGGTGGTGTTGGCGGGCGCCTAGTAGGATTTTATGGGCAGACGAACAGGAAATCGACAATTTTGATAGTTTTCTGTAGGTGTTAGGCCACAAATTCTTGGGCTGCATAGGGCTCTGGCATAAGATTCCCAAAAGTTATACAGGTGTGTCCGCAATGAGCCCGGCAAGAGGCCCAGGTGGCCCGTCAACGTTGTCGGACGACTAGAATTTTATGGGCCGATGAAGATGAAACATATAATTTTGGCAGTTTTCTGTGGGTGTTGGCTCACGAATTCTGGGGCTGCTTGGGAGCTCCTGCGCAACATTCTCAAAAAATCATACTGGTGGGTCCGCAACGAGCCCAACAAGAGGCCAGGTGGCCCGGTGGTGCTGGCGGGGGCCTGGTAGGATTTTATGGGCCAATGAATAGGAAATAGGCAATTTCGGTAGTTTTCTATAAGCGTTAGCCCACAGATTCTGGGGATGCATAGGGCTTCGATGTAAAATTCTTGAAAAATCATACGGGTGGGTCCGTAACGAGCATGATAAGAGGCCTAGGTGGCCCGACGGCATTGGCGAGCGCCTGGTAGGATTTTATGGGCCAAAAAATAGGAAATAGGCAATTTCGATAGTTTTCTTTTGGTGTTAGCCCACGATTTATGGCGCTGCAGGGGGGTTCGTTACAACATTCCCAAAAAATTATATGAATGGGTCTGCAATGAGCCCGGCAAGAGGCCCAGGTGGCTCGGCGGCGGCGAAGGACGCCTAGAAGGATTTTATGGGCCAAGAAACAGGAAACAGGTGATTTCGGCAGTTTTCAATGGGTGTTAGCGCACGATTTCTGGCGCTGCAGGGGTCCAACGCAACATTATCGAAAATTCATACGAATGCATCCTTAACGAGCAATGCAAGAGGCCTAAGTAGCCCGACGGCGGCGGGGGACGCCTGGAAGGATTTTATGGGCCAAGCAATAGAAACAAGCAATTTTGGCAGTTTTTTGTGGGTGTTAGCCCACGATTTCTGGTGCTGCAGGGGGGTCCGGCACAACATTCTTGAAAAATCATACGAATGGGTCTGCAACGAGCCCGACAAGAGGTGCAGGTGGCCCAACGTCAGCGGGGGGCGCCTGGTAGGATTTTATGGGTCAAGGAACTAGAAACAGGCGATTTCAACAGTTTTCTATGGGTGTTAGCTTACGGTTTATGGAGCTGCAGGGGTTCCAGCGCCACATTCCCAAAAAATCATATGAGTGGGTCCGCAACGAGCCCAGCAAGAGGCCCAGGTGACGCGGTGGCGTTGCGGAGGCCTGGTAGGATTTTATGGGCCAAGGAACAGGAAACAGGCAATTTTGGTTGTTTTCTATGAGTGTTAGCCCACGAATTCTGGCGCTGCATGGGCTCCGGCGTAACATTCTCAAGAAACCATACGAGTGAGTCTGCAACGAGCTGGGCATGAGGCCCAGGTGGCCAGGCGAACTTGCCGAAAGCCTAATATAATTTTATGGGCCAAGAAACAGAAAATAGGCGATTTCACAGTTTTCTTTGGTGTTAGCCCACGTATTCTGGCGCTGCATGAGGCTCCGGCACGACATTCTTGAAAAATAGTACAAGTAGGTCCGCTACGAGCCTGGTAAGAGGCCCAGGTGGCCCGACAGCGTTGACGGACTCCTGGTAGGATTTTATAAGCCAAGGAACACGAAACAGATGATTTGGAAGTTTTCTGTGGGTGTTAGCCCACGGATTCTGGGCTGCATGGAGCTCCGATGCGACATTCCCAAAAAATCATACAAGTGGGTCCGCCACGAGCTCGGCAAGAGGCCCAGGTGGCCCGGCGGCATTGGCGGAGACCTGGTAGGATTTTACGGGCCAAGGAACAGGAAACAGGCGATTTTGACAGTTTTTTGTGGGTCTTAGCCTACGGATTCTGGCGCTACATGGGACTCTAGCGCGACATACCCAAAATATCATATGAGTGGGTTCGCAACGAGCCCGACAAGAGACCCAGGTGACCCACCCAACAGCGTTAGCGAAGGCCTGGTAGGATTTTATCGGCTAAGGAACAAAAAACAGGCGATTTCAGTAATTTTTTGTGGGTGTTAACCCATGGATTCTGGCGCTGCATGAGGCTCGGGTGCGACATTCCAAAAAAAATCATACGAGTCAGTCCGCAATGAGCCCGGCAAGAGGCCCAGGTTGCCCAGCGGCGACGGCGGAGGCGTGGTAGGATTTTATGGGCCAAGGAACAGGAAAAAGGCAATTTCGGCAGTTTTCAGTGGGTGTTAGCCCACGAATTCTGGCGCTGCATGGGGCTCTAGCGTGACATTCTCAAAAAATCATACGAGTGGGTCTATAACGAGCCCGGCAAAAGGCCTTGGGGGGGAGGGGACGCATGGTAGGATTTTATCTGCCAAGGAACAGGAAACAGGCGATTTCGTAGTTTTCTGTGGGTATTAGCCCATGGTTTCTACTGCTGCAGGGGGTCCGACGCAACATTCCCGAAAATCATACGAGTGGGTCCGCAACGAACCCGGCAAGAGGCCGAGGTGGTTCGGCGGCGGTGCAGGACGCCTGGTAGGATTTTATTGGCCAAGGAACAGGAAACGGACGATTTTGACAGTTTTCTATGGGTGTTAGCCCACGATTTCTGGCACTGCAGGCGGGTCCGGTGCAACATTCCCAAAAAATCACACAAGGAGGTCCGCAATGCTTAAATGCTTGAGTCCTAGCCTTTTCTCCTCTTCCTTTTGCTCTCAAAAGAATCTAAGTATTTAATGAGGAGAAAGGGTCATCGGGTAATATTAAGGGGCTCAAAGTCACCCTAAAACCACAAGTAATCAATTAGAAGAAGATGAGAAAGGACAAACTTATCCTCGATTGAAAAATGACTTTCATCGAACCAAACTCACAAACATTGATCATCTTCTCGATTGCATGGATTTACTATGCAATGCTTGTTTTTGCAGCCTGTGGGTTAGACTGTCCTAAAGCGAGTAGGAGTTTACTCACATGCAGTTGGAAAGTTTGAAAGCAGAGCAGGGATCTTCATTTCAAGTGGGCTTTGATAGATCTTTGAAATTGGAAAGATGCTCAGTCCACTCTCTTTTTATCCATTTTACGACTTTCATCTTGTTCAACAAAATCATCACACAGTAAAACAAAAAAAATGACACTTTAACCTACAAATTTACCTACTATGGTACCAAAGTGAATATGATCTCTAGCAAACATAAATAAGAGAAAGATTAAATTTCATTCCAGAAGGTAATGTGACAATTTTATTTAGGCATTTTATTAATCAAGAAAGCCTATACTGTTGTCTTTATTCATAAAACTTGATACATTTATTTTCTCAAACATCAATAGCCCCTTGAGATTCTAACTCCCTCATCTGTTTAGCCATCAAATGATGCAACATCTTGACTGGTTTTAACTCATAGAGTTCATCAACACCCATTCTACCAAAGTTGAAACACCATAACCTGTGCCATTTTTCTTTTTATCGCTCCAGGCAGAACCAGCTATGTCGAGATGCAACCATTGGACCTTCTCGTCAACAAACTTCAAAACAAAAACCAAATGTCATGTTTCTCGTTTATCAAACTAAAGATACGTAGAGCAGAATGTATTGACATGTCAGTATTAGAGTGATGATATGAGTACCTGCTTGAGGAAGAGAGCAGCAGTTATGGCACCCCCATCACGAGGTCCCGTGTTAATCATATCAGCAACTCCTGATTTCATACTGTCCCAGTAACTGTCCTCCATAGGCATCCTCCATAGCTTTTCACCACTTACCACAGCAGCTGCATCCACCTCCTTTGCTAGGTCATCGCTAGGTGTAAAAGCACCTGTATTTGTGTACAATGAAGTTCAAGCAGACTACACGCGCACATGTACCAGAAAAAAACAATAGAGGAATGAACAAATATACCCGCAACAGAAGGTCCAAGAGCAACCTTAATAGCACCAGTTAATGTTGCCAGATCAATTATCTGCATTCAATCAAACATGAGTGAGGTTTTTTAGATGAAAGCAGATAAAAATGCATCATTACAATGTTTAGTATATACCTTTTCAACACCTTGGTTACAGGCATATATCAAAGCATCAGCAAGTGTAAGCCTACCCTCCGCATCGGTGTTGTTAACCTCAATGGTCTTCCCATTTGAAGCTGTGACAATGTCTCCGGGCCTCATGCCTTCTCCACTGATCATATTTTCACAAGCTGCAACAATGAAATGCACCTGCAACGTACATGGTAATTAGTTATAATTGAATACATGCACTTCGAGTATATAAGTCGGACTTCTTTAATGATAGGAACTCACCTCTACTCCAAAAGGCCTTAATTCAGCAAGAGCTTTTGCTGCACCTAAAACAGCTGCAGCCCCTGCCATGTCATACTTCATTAGCTCAATGTCAGAACCAGCTCCGGCCTTGATGTTGTAGCCACCACTGAGGAACACGAAAACAATTGTTCAACAGATCACAACATAAGAATAATATAAGATAGAAATCCATTTTCAACTTACAGAAGATAGAATTACCTGTCAAAAGTTAATCCCTTTCCAACCAAGGCTACCCTATTTTTCCTTTCCCTGCTAGGAGTTTTATAACATAAACT
>DF357876.1:112245-133426 GCA_000787875.1 Solanum virginianum | reverse complement strand
CTTAGGGGAATAGGTCCACGTCGAGGTCCTGTCGATACTAGTGCATTTTCTATTGGTCAACTTTTATCATAATATATACCTTTCATGAAATCATCGTATAAATACCTTTCTTTCATCATCATAGTCACTTAAATCATAGGTCATGCAATGGATTATCAGTAGTTCAAGAATCCAAAATCAGATATTTTATCGAATACTTGGTGGATGTGTATGCTAGTGTAAGATCATGCAATTCAAGAGTGGAATCATATAAGAAAATCTGATGTAAAGCCACCCGTCAACACTTGGTACTACCTCATGAAATATACATTAAAATCCTTCATTAAATCAAATAATAGACCATAGATTCATAGCTCAAAAAATGCTCAATTAATCACTAGTTTATGAAACCCCAATATAGTTTATTGTCAAATTCATAATAAGAAAGACCCATAAGTAAATCAACTTCAAATCATGCAATTTAGGTAAAAAGAAAGCTTGGGCACCATGGGTGAAAGGATCCAATGGTTGAAACTCACATACTCTATACTTTGTCGGGCTAAGGATCGAAAACTAGGATAGTGGATCCATCCTAAAATTGGGCCATCTCAGTAGCAGTGAGGAGTTGTACTCACATACTTTGACTTTGGAGAATTCTTGATGAAGATTGAAAATGGAGACTTAAAGCTTGGATGAATTCCTTAAGATACGGACGACATTTGCACAGTTGAATTTTGAGAGAAATATTAGTCTAAGTATCTAAGAGAGTATTCGAGAATATTTTGTATGATATGAAGGAATAATATGGCTAAGTATAGCTAAACACATGGGAAGACTTAGGCCCAAGACCTAAAAGCCTCAGGGTGAAATAAAATCACTGGCAATAAAATATACAATTTTGCATCTGGTCCTAGATGCGGACCTATCATGGAGGCAATTTTACACTAGTCCGCAATGGAGATGCATCGCAGCACCATCGCGGACAGATACTAGATAAGGGATTTTTGAAAAATCAAAATTGCGATTTTTTCTCTAAAATTAGGGTTAGACCCATTTATCACTTAATTTTGCCACTTTATCAAGAATATGAAGTCAAATTTTTGATATCATGCACGGATTTTGACATATATGAAAATTATGATTCTAGGAATTTCCGCGGCATTTGAGCCCTTTTTGGGGCAGTTTCATGGGCTGTCGCAGTGGCAACGAGGAGTTGTACGTCTGTTATAATCCTATCCTTGCTACATAGTTTATGGGGTTGAAGTTATCTGAACATGTACCTACAGTGGTGTTTAATACTACTCCCAAAACATGCACTGTGATCATTAATGTAAACAAATGTGCCACTTTAGTGGTAACTGAAAAATATGTTGCTTGGAGCCTTAGATCTAGATATTTACTTTGAACTAACTTTTCTTTCGCAAGACTGATAATGCTTTCTCATAACTGGTAATGCTTTCTTTAAAGAAAGAAATAAGCATGCTCTTTACTGATAAAATGATGCATTTGCAACTGTAAGTTTCCTCACCTCTGAAATTTATGCATGATGAACAGTAATGCAGAGTACCTTAACTAACTAGATTGATCTTTCAAAATTGATATGTAATATTCAAAAGATGGTATAGTAAATAGACTACTTATATAATTCATGTTGAGGCACTTATTGAATCAGACTCATACTTTAGACTAGATAACTTTTCCATTCAATTAAAGCATGATAATGGAATGGTTATCAAAACTCATCTAGGGTTCTTGTAAGTACATATACTTCAGGAATCTACAGGGATCTACTCATAAAGGAAGTTCTTTGCCTAATAATGATGGAAGAGTTAGGATTTCATGACAAGGTTCTAGAATTTCTCTGTTTGATCGTAGGACTGAAATTGGCTTGACTTTTGACTAGCATTTGTCATAGTAATTATAGATTAGGCACAAAAATAAGATTTTAGCTAGCCTTACATACCTGGAAATTAAATTTTCTTGAGGATTTGAAGAGCCCTTCTCCAAGCCCTTATCCCCCGTTTATTGTCTGACCGATGCTTTAACTGATGTTCGTGGAAAAGTAAGGGGAATTTGTGTGTGTTTGAGAATAAAAGGGAAAAAATGACTTTAAAATGGCAGGGTATTAGTCTAGGATGGGCGGGGGAAGGTCTGGAATACCCTTCAAAAAAATTTAAAATTTTTGAACCTTAGGGGAATAGGTCCACGTCGAGGTCCTGTCGATACTAGTGCATTTTCTGTCAAATACTTTCCGAATGAGTTTTTCAATCTCCATCAAAAAATTTCTAAAAAACACTGTGTAGGTTCATGACCAGGGCGTGTCGCAGCCCTGATGTATACTCACCCTATTTTTGGATTTAATTAAGAAAAATTAATTTTTAACTCGGTTGCAAAAAAAAGTTGGGTCGAGACCATTTACCCACTCTATTTTTCATGTTGATCGCAAATTGGGTCTCGAATTCACAAATAGAGTGTGGAAAGACGTGTTACGCATATGTCTCCCCTCTAGGAGTACTATGGTAATTTCATCGGGTGGTAGTGGCTATCTTACTGAACATTTGCCGACATGGGGATAACTGAATCTGCATCATAAAATGATGCAATGCCAAAGGTGTCAGTACGTGAAATATACGATATTTAAGATGGCCAAAAAGTACTAAGGATAGGATACCCACTTTAAAACTGAACGTTAAGATAGCTTTATTGACAAAAGTATGCCATGCAAGTGAAATCATATGTTTTTAAATTGGTCTAAAAGTGTACCTAAATACAAAGGAAGTACTTACTTTAATGCATTAATGAACACAAATAAATATGTAAAAATATGATACTCAAATAGTTACCTCTGTAATTAGCTCAAATCAATTTATTATGCAGCATAATAGAGAGAAATACTTGAAAAAGATATGATAAATCTCAGTGTGTAAAATAATAAACTTTACTTCTTGGGGAGTTTTTCTAATCGATAACCATCACTATGAGCATCATGATGATACGCCCTTTTGCCCACACTGCCAGAGTTGTCCTATACTTTGTCGGGCTAAGGATCGAAAACTAGGATAGTGGATCCATCCTAAAATTGGGCCATCTCAGTAGCAGTGAGGAGTTGTACTTTTGGTACAATCCTATCATACACTGGCCACGTAGTTTATGAGTTCAAGTTATTATTACTCTCACTCATATCGGTGCTCAATACTATTCTCAAAATAACTTTTATAATAATCATACTTAAAAGAGTATTCTTGCTCAAAGTATTACTTTTTTCTCTTGGGACTTAACGCGACTTTAGCTTTGCTTGAACTTTCCTCAACATAACACTTTTCTTTGTCTAAAAGTTGTATCAATACAAGGTATTTAAACATGATCTTTATTACTCAAATATCTTGTAAATACAACAACTTAAAATACTTCTTAAACTCAACTTAAAACTATAAACATAGTAGCTTTTCATGATATAGCTATAGGATTCTCATAAATATAACCATGACTAAAAATCTTGTCTCAATATCTTAATTCAATAATAAAAACAAAATAAGTCATGGTTCTTATCAAGGAAAAATGCATGAACAGTATTTTGATGAAATTTACTAGTAATGGAGGAAACCTTGATCTCAACTTATAGATATGTTCTTGGGTAAAATCTGGTGGTTATAGATACAAATATAGTACAACAATGTTTGCAGGGCCTTACATACCTGAAAAATTGATATTATAATTGTAATTTAATGAATACTAACTTTCTTGGAGAAAATCTTTGATCTTGGAACCTTGATGCTTGTTCTTGAGAAAAAAAATTCTCTTTGTAGTTCCCTTAGAGTGGAAGATCTTGGAAAAAAAATATTGGATGAAGGACTTCACTTCGATCCTTGAATTCTAGATGTAGAATCCTTAGAGTTCTTGATGAAGAACCCTAATCCTTGTAAAAGAAGAATCAAGAAATCCTTCCTTGAATTTTGAATTTGCTTTCTTGAAACCTAGGTTATGATGTAAGATTATTTTTAGAGATTCATGAATAGATGGAGAAATTTGGGTTGAGAATCTTGAAATTTTATGGAGAATAGCTTACCTTGATTATGGATTTTGAAAGCTAACCTAACTTCATGATTTTCTTGATGATTCTTGAGAGTTTATGTTTAGGCATGAATGAGATGGTTTTGAAGTTAATTATATGAATAACTATGTTCTAGGAGTTTAATTAGGTGAAAACTAACATGTTTAGGCTTAAAAGGGTGAGAAAAGTTGAAAATACCCCTCTTTAAAATTACTGATAGGGTCGAGACCCTCTATGACCCGTAGAAGCTTCTTCGGCTCGTAGGGGACCTTTCATAAACTTTAGGAACCCTGGAACTTTCTATGAGCCCCCTGATACGACTCGTAAAAGGTTCTATAACCCGTTGATGGTTCTATAAAATCTGGGGCTGAAAATTGAACTTCTCAGACTTTTTCCATGAGATACCAATACGGGTAGTACTCTAAATTACGATCCTTAACTGGGTGTTGTATTGCAACTCTGCACTAGCAGTCCTCAGTAAAATAGCCATACCATTTAACTCGAATATCAAATTAGATGAAACTAGATGTGTTGGAAAGCTAATTCAAAGCGCTTTCATTTAGTAGGTCATAGATCACCTATTTATATGTGTGATATGATTTATGGCCATTTTGATGTTGACCCTTGCATAATCTAAAGTGAAAAACTTAATTGAGAGGAAACCTTTGAACTTGACTAAGTACTAGAGGTCTGTTATGAATCCAGTCCACTTCTAGTACATTTAACACAGATATGAATGATCCTTAGAATATTGTACATCTAAGGTATTACTTTGATCTTGTATACATACGATGAAAAATTTTGGGACCTATGAATGGAGTTTTGGGGTGTTATATTTACATAGAATTTTCTGTCCATATAGAGAGTTTCCTGACCTAAAGTCTAGCAAAAGAGATAATTTTGTTGCTCCTTGTTCAGGTTTAGAGGATCAAGTAATTGGCTAAATATTAGAACTTGCTCCTTTCGCCAACTATAGAGTCTGATTAGTTCAACAATAGGAGGGTGAATTCTATAGAATTCTTTTAAACAACTCCTTCTGCAACTTTGTGGGTTTTAAGTGTATAATGGTATCTAGCATACCTGGAAGGCTTACCAGTTTTACATTTTCACATTGATTGACTAGTGGTGAAATGATATCCCTATGCTTTTCCCGCGCACGAGCATTTTTGTTGATGAAATTGCAAAATGAAGCCCATTTTTGCTCCAAACCTGTAACAAACTTTGGACTAACTACACTGAGAGTGTTGCATAGCTATTTGTTGTTATTCTAGAATGGAGTTCCAAACAAAAGTAAGGGCTTCTCAGCTTTAACCTTTCTTAGAGCTTTCCACACAAGGTTTTGCTCATTTAGAGCAGTGTGTTCTTCTTCAAGTACTAGAAGACCAGGAAATTTTAGAAGTATTTCTCTAGTCTCTTTGGCATAACCATCTTCATATTCTCTCATCATAATCTTGAACAAATCATACTTGATTCCCAAAACACTCATCCTTCTCACCCAGAATTTTAGCTTTACCATTCATATGAGGTGTGGATTTTTTTCCTAGTACGGGACAAACAGTTAAAGACACTAACAATACTTTCATTTTTCTTTAAAGTGAAGTCTCTGTTGTTTAGGTTGTGGAAGGGAATGTCCACCTCCCATTTCTTTAAATTGGCTTCCCAGTTAAGTAGCAAACTGGATGAGGCTATGACTACTGGATGACACTTCAAAAATAGCTTAAAAAACTAAAGAAATACTATTGTGAGTCAGGTTTTATAGTACCCGATGGGTGTGCGATAATAAATCATCCCTTACTGCTAGATAGGGGCTCTGTTAACCTCTCTAGTGTTATATCTTTAGTAATACTGTAATGACCTAAGTATTGTACATATGCGTTGGAGCTTGGAATTTCACTTTCCAGAAGTTTTTGGACCAAGTGGCATGCCAAGGAGGACCCCACGGCCTGTGTGAGGCCACACGGACCGTGTAGGATCTCGTGGAGTGGCCCTTTGCCCTTGAACATTATTAGGCTACAAAAGGTGGTCATTAAAACTAAGGCATACCTTATTTCAACCCCTCACAGTCCGTGTGACACTTCATGGACCATGTGGAGGGCCATGTGGTGGCGGTCTTAGTTTAAAGTCCCACCATTTTGAGACTAACTGAGGCCACATGGCCTTTCACATAGTTCGTTTGATGCCTCAGGGATCATGAGGGTGACCGTATGGCTTCTGGAGTAAGAATTTTTCCTAAGTATAGAATCCCATGTTGTAACTCTTCGAAACTTTTATCCAAGTGTGGGCATATGGGCAGTCACATGAACTGTGTGACCCCACACGGCATGTGGAGCCCTTCCGTGTGGCTTACTTTGGGCTCAAAAATTTTCTAAGTATAGGATCTTTAATCTCAAGCTAATTTCACTTCCAAGACTTCACTTCAAGCTTATTTATATGTTGTTTAAGGCTATCATGGGTCTCCTACATCAAGCCAAAAGAATTTTGTTGGCTAAGTTTTTCACAAGTACCAATTGAAGGAACAACTTTAAATGGGCAAATCTCTTAGCACAAAATAAAATGGGTTGCCCACTACCTATCATATTAAAGCTATTTGAATTAGATTTTCGACGCCTTGGTTTCAACTCATTCAGAGTTCAGATAAAGAATTTATGACATTTTTCATAAAGTCTATCTGGGCAAGACGAGGGCTTCTTCATGACCCCTGAAAGGCCTCATGACCTGTGGTGCTGGCCATGGGGAGTTCCGAGAAAAATTAAGTGGGAATTTTTATTATGGTATTTTTGATATTTTAACCAATCCACAAGTCTTTTTAAGACCTTTTAACCCCCTCCCCTCCCCCTTTTACATTTTAAAATCTCTCCTACACTAATTCAAAAGCCTCATTCAAGACTAATTCTTTCAAGTCACTCTAGAATCTATTCCAAAGAACTCTTGTGGATTCATACTTGGGGAATCAAGGAAAATTTAATTCTTCTTCAAATTTCTCTTGAAACTTCTTCATTGGGTCAAGGTATGTGGGTTTGATTGTAACGACCGTAAAAAGTGCCCTAAAACTTGCCTCGAAATACTCAAAATTTTCATTTCCATATATCTTTAAATCCATTCGTTGTTTCAAAAATCCGACTTTATATTTCTGATTTGGGGACAAAATTAGGTAAAGAATAGTCTAATCCTGATTTAAGAGCAAAAGATTAGTAATTATAAATTTTTAAGTGACAAGTTCTAGTGAGGCTTACATGTTCCATCCACGACGCGCCAAGGGTGCGCTTCAGTGTAATTCCTTCTTCGCGATGCGAAGAGATGTATTTTTCCTGGCAGTGTTTTCCTGAGCAGCCTAAAATATTGTAAGTGTTGGGCCTAAGTTTCCCAAATGTATTTTTATCTATACTTAGCTAAATTTCACCCTTATATCATCCTAAACATTTCTCAGTACTCCCCAAAACACTTAGCCATATTTACACTCCAAATTTCAAGACTCAAAACTCTCATTTGGATTTAAAGATTCTCTTCAAGCTTCAAGCCTCTATCTTAAATATTCACCAAGAACTTCTCCAAAGCTAAGGTATGTGGTGTTGAACCATTAGATCCTTTCACCCATGGTGCCTAAGTCTTCTTTTTACTAATATTTCATGATTTAAAGTTGATTTTACATATGGATCTTGTATATTGAGAAATTTACAGCAGTGATTTTAGTTCATGAAAGTATGGTTGTTTTAGCATATTTTGAGCTCTAAATCTTGGATCTAATGTTGGATTTCATAAGTTGAGAAATTTACTGCATAGTGATTTTAGTTCATGAAAGTATGGTTGTTTTAGCATATTTTGAGCTCTAAATCTTGGATCTAATGTTGGATTTCATAAGGGGTTTTGATGTGAATGTCTTGGGGGTGCTACAAGGTATTGATTGATGGTTTTACCACAAATTTTCTTCCATGATTTCATCTCTAGATTACATGGTCTTTTACCCCCACAACACACACCCAAGGTATTTAATAAAATTTCCGATTATGATTTCTTGAGGAAATGAAGGTGCAAAGCATGAGATATGATATAAATGATGTTTTGATGATGAAATGAGCTTATGTATATGATTGTTCCTATATAAAGTGTTGCACTAGAGCATATGATGAATCCTATTTAAAGTGTAGAATCGACCATGCCTAATCCAAGGAGTTTAAGCACCCGGATAACCTAGTGAAGGGTTTGTACTTCTCCACCTGGTGATGGGGTGGCATTATCACTAACCTAGATAGAGGTTTGTACTCATCACCCTAGGGAAGGGTTTGTACTTCTCCACCATGGTTATGAGGCGGTATTATCACCAACCTAGATAAGGGTTACTACTCATCTACCCAAGAGAAGTGGTGGCAACATTACCAACCTACCAAGGGGTTCGTACTTTGGAAAACTTGCTTGGTCTCTTCTACACATATGATATCAAATATGAGCATGAATTACTTAAGAATATTTTACATATGCATTGATCATACATGTCATATTGTTATACTACTCTTCACATATAATACTTTATATGAGCATGAGTTACTTAAAGTATGTTTTACTTACGTATTGATCATATATGCCATATTGTTATACTATGCCTATTGTCTAATGTATGCATTTTGAGTATGATGTCTATCTGTTATTGCATTGCACCCCACATACTTAGTACATTCAAATATACTAATGCATACTCTTTCCTACATGATATCACCATGTAGGGACAAGTGCTCAAGTTGATCATCCTCCTCCTCACGTAGCTAGTTCGGTGCTATTCCATGCTAGTTGGTGAGTCCTTTATTTGGGGGACCTTAGTCTATGTTGCTATTATCTATGTATTGAGACTCTTTGTTATGTTCTATTTTGACGATGAGGGTGAGCCAGATTGCTTTGTTTTGGCCCCCGCTCTATCTATGTATCTAGAGATGATGAACTATGACTCCTTGTCCCTTATTGAAGTTGTTTTGCAAGCTATCTCTTAGCCCCCTTTGCCCCTTATGCTTGTTTTATATCTTTTACATGCTTTCGTGACCAATGATATGTAATGATAAGTTGAGAGGCTTGATTGGGGTTCCTTTGGGTTCCCCATTCATCGTGTCACGTCTAGGCCCTAAGCTTGGGTCATGATAAACTTGGTATCAAAGCACTAGGTTGAAAGATTCTTCGATTCCAACACATCACGTCAATTAGAGTCCTATCCATGTTTGTGAAGCGCTTCATGACTATGAATAGGAGACTATGAGGCATTTTAGAAAATGTTTCCCTTCTTCATATTCTAAGTCGGTAGAGTTGTGGTGAGTTTTTCCCCTAATGATTTTTCTTTGCTATGCTAGATCATGCCAAACACTAGAGAAAGATGGGCCTGAACTCCCGAGGAGCAACCTTTTAATGGTGAACTTTGGGATGCCCTTACTATGCTTGCACAAGTAGTGGCCAACCAAGTCCAAGAAGGGGCCCAAGCCGCTCATACTAATACCCTAGGAGGTAGGGTAAGAGACTTTATAAGGTTGGATCCTCCAGTTTCCATGGGTCAAAGGTGGATGATGACCCACAAGAGTTCATTGATGAGAGCTACAAAATCTTGAATATCGTGGGTGTTGGACCAAAGGAAAAAATAGAGTTGGCAGCATACCAACTCAACATGATAGCCCAAATTAGGTATGAGCAATGGAAGGATGGGAAGGGAGTTGGTAATGTGGTTCTTTGGGAGGAGTTCAAATTATCCTTCCTTAATCGATTTTTCCCTCTTGAGCTTCGGGAGGCAAAGTTGGAAGTGTTTATGAACTTGAAACAAGGTGCTTTGAGTGTGAGGGAGTATGCCCTCAACTTTAATCAACTTTCCAAGAATTCTCCTCACTTGGTGGCCGATCCTAGGTCAAGGATGAATAAGTTTGTTATGGGGGTCTCCGACTTGGTGAGTAAAGAATACTGGTCCACAATACTTATTGGTGACATGGACTTTTCTCGGTTGATGACATATGCCAAGCAAATGGAGAAAGAAAAGATGAGAAAAAAGAGGGGCCATAAGGCCAAGTAGCCCATTATGGGGGTAAATTCCATTGGGGTGGCTGATTTCATCAAGGCCAAGGGCCTCCTCATGCTACAAATAGGGAGTTCGCCAATGACTTGCTTAGACCTCAAGGTATCAGTGGTGTGGCTCCTAATGATGTGTGCCCTAGATATAGAAAGGGTCATGGTGGTCCATGTTTGAAGGGTTCTAATGCATGCTTCAGTTGTGGGGAGCTTGGTCACATGAAGGTAGATTGCCCAAGAGACCGTGTCAAGGGCCGAGGTACAAATAGTGTAGAATCGACCATGCCTAATCCAAGGAGTTTAAGCACCCGGATAACCTATCTTTAACTTTAATGTGTATGCTTTGATTGATCAGGGTGCCACTCTTTCCTTTGTTACTCCTCTTTTTGTTAAAACGTTCTATGTTACCCCTAAGTTTTTGCATGAGTCATATGAAGTATCTACTCCTTTTGGTGCCTCCATTATTGCTAGAAATGTTTATAGGAGTTATCCTGTGTGTATTTTGTATAAGTTATCGCCATGTGATCCTTTTGAATTAGACATAGTAGATTTTGATGTCATACTTGGGATGGATTGGTTGCATGCCTATTATGCTTCTATTTATTATAGAACCCATAGGGTCAAGTTTCAATTTCCTAATGACCCCGTTCGTGAGTGGGAAAGTCAAGATGTGGTGGTCAAGGGTACATTTATTTCATGCATTAAGGCCCATAAGTTGATTTCTAGGGGGTGTTTATATCATCTTGTGAGGGTTAAAGTTGTGGAGTCTGAAGTCCCTTTTATTGAGTTGGTACCTGTTGTAAATGAGTTTCTTGATATCTTCCTGAATGACCTTCTTGGTATCCCTCCTGAAAGAGAGATAGAATTTGGCATAGATCTTCTATCCGACACTCAACCTATCTTCATTCCCCCTTACTGAATGGCCTCGGTGGAGTTGAAGGAGTTAAAAGAGCAATTGAAAGACTTATTGGGAAAAAGGAATTTATTAGACCTAGTTAATCACGTTGGGGTGCTACGGTGATGTTTGTCAAAAAGAAGGATGAGTCACGTAGAATATACATTGATTACTGGTAACTCAATAGGGTCACTATAAAGAATAGATATCCTCTTCTGAGAATTGATGATTTGGTTGGCCAATTGCAAGGGGCTAGCTTCTTCTCTAAGATTAATCTTCGTTCTGGGTACCATCAAGTAAGAGTAAGGGAGTGTGATATTCCCAAGATGGCCTTATGGACTAGATACAGGCATTATGAGTTTATTGTGATGTCGTTTGGGCTGACTAATCCATCGGCCATCTTCTTGGACCTAATGAATAGGGTCTTCAAACCTTTCTTTGATTCCTTTGTTATGGTCTTCACTGATGATATTTTGATCTACTCATACAGTAGGGAGGAGCATATAAGTCATTTGAGATTTGTGTTCCAAAGGTTGAGGGAAGAGAGATTATATGCTAAATATGATTAGTGTGAATTTTGGTTGAAGGAGGTTGCATTCTTATGCCATGTGATGTCGAGGGATGGTATAAAAGTGGATCCTAAGAAGACCGATGTGATTAGTAGTTGGCCTAGACCATTGACCCCATCAAATATTAGGAGTTTCTTGTGTCTTGCGGGTTACTATAGAAGATTTGTGAATGGTTTCTCCTCCATTGCTTCCCCTATGACAAAATTGACCCAAAAGAAATTAAGTTTGTGTGGACCGATGTATGTGAGAAAAGCTTCCAAACATTGAAATATAGAATTGTCTTTGCTCCTATATTGTCACTACTGAATGGTCTTGAGGGTTTTGTCGTGTATTTTGATGCATCTAGATTTCATTTGGGTTGTGTACTATTGCAAAATGGTAAGTTCATAGCCTATGCTTCTAGGCAACTTAAGGTGCATGAAAAAAACTATCCTACCCATGATCTTGAATTAGCCTCAGTGGTGTTTGCATTAAAGATTTGGCGTCATTATTTGTATGGGGTGCATGTTGATGTCTTCACCGAACATAAGAGCCATCAAGATGTCTTCACCTAAAAAGATCTTAACTTGAGACAAAGTAGGTGGCTAGAACTTCTCAAAGATTATGACATGAGTGTGCATTATCATCTGGGAAAGACAAATATTGTGGCAGATGCTTTGAGTCAGGTGTCCATAGGTAGCCTAGCTCATTTGGATAGTGGTGATAGAGAGATGGCTAGGGAGGTGAATAGATTGGCTAGATTGGGGGTTAGGTTGAAAGAGTTTGGTGATAATGATATTGTGGTTATTGATCGGTCCAAGTCTTCCTTGGTTGATGAGGTGAAAGCCAAATAAGATCTTAACTCCTACTTGCTAGAATTGAAGGCCTTAGTGAAATAGGGCAAAGTGTAGGTTTTCTCCCAAGGGGGAGATAGTGCCCTTAGTTACCAAGGTAGGTTGTGTGTGCCATATGTTCACGGTTTGAAGGAGAGAATTCTTAATGAGGCTCATAATTCTTCTTACTCTACCCACCCCGGTTCCACCAAAATGTATAGAGAGTTGATGGATGTGTATTAGTGTGAAGGCATGAAGAGAGACATTACTAAATTTATTTTCGGTTGCTATAATTGTCAATAAGTCAAAGACGAACATCAATGGTTAGGTGGCCTAACCCAAGACATAGAGATTCCCACTAGGAAGTGGGAGGTGATTATTATGGATTTTGTGGTCAGGTTTCCCAAGACTAGGAAAGGTTTTGATTCTATATGGGTGGTTGTTGATAGGATGACAAAATTAGCTCACTTTCTACCGGTTAAGACTACATATGGGACTGAAGAGTATGCAAGGTTGTACAGCATGAGTTAGTGAGGTTATATAGGGTTCCTTTATCCATTATATCAGATCGTGGTTCACAATTTACTGCATTAAGGCCCATAAGTTGATTTCTAGGGGGTGTTTATATCATCTTGTGAGGGTTAAAGTTGTGGAGTCTGAAGTCCCTTTTATTGAGTTGGTACCTGTTGTAAATGAGTTTTTGGTACCAATGTTCACCTTAGTATGGCCGTCCACCCTCAAACGGATGGCCAAGACAAAAGGATAATTCAAACACTTGAAGATATGTTTAGGGCTTGTGTCTTGGAGCTTAAAGGTAGTTGGGATAACCATCATATCATCTTGTGAGGGTTAAAGTTAAAACCCTTGAGGATATGCTTAGATCTTGTGTATTGGAGTTGAGGGGTAGTTGGGATGACCATCTTCCTTTGATTGAATTTGTATACAACAATAGCTATCACTCTAGCATCGGTATGGCTTCTTTTGAGGGTCTCTATGGGAGACGTTGTAGATCACCGGTGGGTTGGTTTGAGGTTGGAGAGGTAGCTTTATTGGGTCGGATCTGGTTATGGATGCTCTTGAGATGGTTAGGATGATTGGGGAAAGGTTGAGGACAGTCCAAAGTCGGCAAAACTCCTATGCCGATGTAAGGAGGAAAGACCTAGAGTTCCAAGTGGGTGATTGGGTCTATTTGAAGGTTTCTACAATGATAGGTGTGGTCCGTTTTGGTAAAAATAGGAAGTTGAGTCCAATGTATGTTGGTCCTTGATGTGTTGTCAAAATACATCATATTTGGTGCCTAAAACATAGGATTTTGTAAGTTCTTAAAGAGACGTTTTAGTGTTTTGATGTGTTTTTATGTTAATCATATAGAAAAGTTAGGTTGGCATGATTTTGAAGAAAAGTTATAGATTTTGCTAAAGTATAGGCCTTACGAGCCTACCAGTCATAGCTCAAGCTATAAGTCATAGGGTGGCATCGTAGCAGGAATTAGAGACCAAAAATCAAAAATCTGCCAAGTGAAGGTCACTCCTACGGGGACATCCTACGAGTCCTAAGACACACTACAACTCGTATAGGTGGACTCGTAGTAACAATCAGAGAGCCAAAATGTTGGACCAAAAATTAAAGACTAAGATTATGAAGCAAACATATGAGTCATAGCCCAAACAATGACTCACACCTATGGGTCATACCAGTTCAGTACAAGATACCAAGAACCTGATATGAGACCTTGACTACAACTCGTAGGTCATCCTAGGAATCGTAACTGCGAGACTTATCAGCTGCCAGCTATCTTTCTTATGTCAATTCTAGGGTTACTTTGTAAATACTATATATTGCTTAAGTTAGATTTTCGAGGTAGTTCGACCAGTAGACATTACACAATTACATTTTGAAGCTTTTCTTAGGTTTTTAAGGTAGATTATTACTCTTTCTTGGAAAACTCATATTGGGGATTGCAAATCTTGCCTTGTAGTCATTGTTGATCTATCAAGCTTGTAGGTTTGCAACTTGTTGTGCCTATCTCCTTCATTATTATTGGTGAAACTCTCAACTATGTCTATTAAATGTATTCTTGTGCGTTTTGCTTTAGCTATGAGTAGCTAAGCACCCATAACTTGGGATTGTGGGAACCATGGGTAGTTGACTTGAAATAACCTAGTTTTCTTGCATTTCTATGATTGGGCTTTTGCATTTATTATCTATTTCCCATCATTTTTATTGTTGTTTAGTGGTGGCCAACACCAAACCATACCTACTATCACGATCCTAACCAAGGTAGTGACAAATAGGAAAGGGAAGTAGATGACAGAATTTGATTGATGTATTCTAATCTAATCAACCAAACTTGACCAAGGGGAGGTTGACTGGGACTATTGGTAACAGTTAGTTGGCATGCCATGGTGGCCGACCAAGCACCATGGTTAAATTTGACCTGCACCAGTGACTCAACAATTATAGTTATGTATTTAGGGTAATCAAGTCGACAAACCATAGGGAACATAATTTCCAAGTTATTCCCAAAATTGAGTGTTTCCTTGCATTATAGTTAGTGTTTGTTTTAGTTTGTTTTTGAATCACACAACCCCTCCCCCCATTTAAGATTTGGTCAAAAAGAAACGCAAATTGAGTCAAGAGTTCTCGCAAGAACCCACACAACCCCTCCCCCCATTTATAGATTGTAGTCATAAATACTAGAAATGATTAGCGGTGAAGTCTTGTAGTCAAGTACTGTATTCTCTCTGGATTTCGACCCTAACCTTTGTTAGGTTAATTATTGATAGCGATCACTTTCTTATTGGAGCATGAACATCAATTAAAAAATTATGGCATCGTGGTCGGGGAGTACGATTAGGTTTTGATTTGATTTCACTATTATATAATTCTAGTGTTAATTTCTAGAATCTCTTGTATTTTACTTTTGTCTTTGTTTTTGTTGTCTGATTTCTTTGTCAAGGTGTACTAGTTTTTATGCCCAACACAAGGAGCCAATGCAATCCCTTAGCTCAACTAAATTTGGAGATCCATCGACTGCCAAGAAAGATGGCTCAAGTGAATGAGGACATTGAGGTTGACAAGGATATGCATATGAATGAGGATATGGATAGAGAGGAGAATCCACAATAAATGGGTAACAGGCCACAACTCAGGGACTTCAATGAAAATGCTTATGGATGGAATCAATATCGATTGAACCCTATGGCTAAGGATCTTACTTGCGCTATAGTACTACCTCTTTTATCGATAGATAGTAAGTTCACGATATCAAGTGGATTGCTACAAATGCTCCAAAACTGCAGTCTATTCATAGGTTTACCTTTGAAGGGTCCCCACCATCATCTTCAGAATATTCTCTTTGTGTGAAAAAGTATCATGGGGACACAAAACCTTTCTTTTGATATTGTTGGGTTAAGAGTGTTTCCACTGCCATTGACTGGCAATGCAGTTGTATGGTTATCTGAGCTTCCTCCGGGTACTATTGAACTTCAAAGAGTATTCCTTGAAAGATACTTTCCAAGATCTATAAAGTTGAAGCTGAAGGACCAAATCAACAACTTTGAGCAATTGCTAGGAAATTCTATCAGCACAACATGGGAGAGGTTCACTAAATGCTTGAGGATGGTTTTCGATTACAAGATTGTTGATGATGCCTTGGTCGAGATTTTCTATCGGGCACTTGATGAGAATAGTCAAGTATGCTTCAATAAAATCATGGTAGGCATGTTTCTAGACCAACCTTTTGCATTGATAGCCGCAACAATAGAACAAGTGGTCTAACCAAATAGTGCATGAGGGAAACAAGAGCGAGGTGTGATGAAAACTTCTTGTGCGGTCAATACCAATAATGAGCAAGCAAAGGTGAACGAAGAGATCATGGAGCAACTTGCTCAACTTCGCACAAGCATGGACTTAGTCCTGAAACAAAACCAAGCAAGCATCCATGCGGTTACTCACCAGCCTTCGAAGGCTCCTACCTATGATGATCTTTTGTTTTATAAGAATGCATGTTTTATAAGCAACCAAGCGGCAGGTTTCCGGAACAACACCCACGGGTCCAATTTGGACTATTGGAGGCAAGGTTTCGGGAATTAAGGTCCAGACCTCAACCACGATGGGGTATATAGAGACAAGTGGGGTGGATACTATGAAAGAGAGAGTGCCAGAGACTATATGGGGAAGAATAGAGGGCTATAGGAATGGTCCCATAATAGGATATATAAAGATAACTGGGGTGGATACTATGAGAGAGGGAGAGTACCTGAGGTTGATTAGGGGAGAAGAGAGGTCTACAGGAATGGTCCTTATGTGCCCCCTCACAACCGTGATATTGGGTCAAGTAACTCCTGAGTCGATAATATCTTTGAATAATTATTGAAATGAGCTGATCATAAAGATGAGACTTTAAAGGGAATGAATGTAGATATTTCAAGTATTAACAAAAAAAATTGAGTCTCACTCGGTGGCAATCAAGCAACTTAAACAACAATTTGGACAAGTTTCTTCATAGTTGAACCAATACCAAAAGGGTGCCCTACCAAGCAATATGATTCAAAATCCTAAAAATGAATGGCATTGTATGGCGGTGATGACTAAGAGTGGCAAAATCATGGTAGATCCCCCTATGCTGGTGATTGTAGATGAAGTCGATGAGAAGGGTCTTGGTGGTGAAGTTGAGGTTGAGGGAGAAGTGTTAACATCCCCCTTCTAGAAACTTTGGAGAAAATGCCCAGTTATGCCAAATATATGAAGGATTTGGTCAAAAAGAAACGCAAATTGAGTCAAGAGTTCTCGCAAGAACCCTAAAAATGTAGTGCAATTATGACCAAATGACTTGTACAAAAATGAGAAGACCCCGGGGCCTTCACCATCTCTTGCTCCATCGATGACATTGAATTTACAAGAGCATTATGGGACTTAGGAGCCAGCATCAATTTACTGCCTCTTACCATATTCAAAAAGCTTGGTCTTAGTACTCCGACCTCGATAATAATGAGGTTGCTTATGGCAGACCAAACCATTAAAAATCCAGAAGAAATCCTTTTAGATGTGCTTATTAAAGTTGATAAATTCATCTTTCCAGTAGATCTTGTGATCATCGACTGCGAAGTTGATTTTGAGGTGCCCATCATTTTGGGGAGACCATTTCTGTCCATTGGGAGAGCCCTAGTGGATATGGATTTAGGTTAGTTACGGTTCAGGGTTAATGATGTAGAAGTTGTTTTTAATATTCGCTAATCCATGAAACACCCAAATGAATACAAGAGTGAGGTGTGGACCATCGATGGTAGTTGATGAAGCAAGATGACAAAGTTGAGGCAAGACATTAAATAAGGTGTTTCTTATTAGGTAACCCAAACATTTTTTATAAGTGTTGGTTTATTTTTAAGTGTTTTTGGTTGTTGAGATATTTAGGTAGAAGTTATGAGTTTTCTTTTACGATTGAAAGACACTGATGCAGTTGTAATATCTGGGGAATTGTTGTGTTTTGAGATTTGGTTTGCAGGTCAGAATTGAAGAGCTGAAGATCTGAAAAATGACACTTGGAGCAGCCTCTATGATCAGGCCTATGAGTCATAGTGCCCACTACAACTAGTAGTCATGCATCGTAGAAGGAATCTGTGAGTATCAGAAGTTAGCACATACGCTATGAGCCAACCTTAAGACTTGTAAGACACCCTACAAGTCTTAAGTGGGGTTCGTGGTGCCCAGGTATAATTCTTAAATTTTTATAAGTGTTGGATCTACTATGAGACTAGGACCTATGAGTCTAGGATAGCGTATGACTCATAGTTGGGGTATCATAGCCCCTATCTGCAGATTTTTAATCATCGACCTGATTTAATATAAAAGGGGCTCAAAATAAAATTTGACCCCTAAATTCATCTTTAGACCCTAAGAGGTGATGGACAATATAATCCCATCACCCACGTTATTTTTCCAATCAAAATCTCAACTACCTACGTCATTTTTAGATTCTGGCGAACGCACTATTCTAGGGTTTTTAGCGTGGTTTTCAATTTCTTACACTTTGGTTTACTTCTCCAATCAAATGGTAAGCTCTGTGGTTTAATTTTTAAATCTTTTATGGTGAGTTTGTCCCCTATACTACTATGTGATTTGTTTAATCATGTTAAGCTATGTCATATAGTGATTATTGGACTAGACTTGTAATTTAGGTTCTTTGGGCTTTGAATAGTTGATTTCTGAGCCTAATTGTGTTGGAACTCTTGAATGGGTGATGATAAATATGAAAATTTATGATTCATTGGGATATATGGTGTGATTGTTGCCCATGCATGGTCTAAATGGTTGTTGGAGTTGAAATTTTGGAAATATGGGTGTAATACCTATGCTTTAACTTGTGGGACTTGATTGAAATAGTTTGAACGGAAATTGCATCCCTAGGCAACATTTATAGATGTCAAGAATGAGTTACGAATGTATATTTCTTTAAGTGTGCTTGATATTCTATAGAACTGTGTTTGATTCCCTAGAAATAGGGTTCTTATGACCTCCTGATGTTATCTTGATTATGTGCCATGGAGTTGATTTTGTTATTATGTGCCAAGGATGTTGACTTTGTGCTTGATTTGTGCTTGTTGTGGGAATATTGTAGGCACCACTAATGGCTTCTGTTTCCTGCTATGGAGCCTCCTACAAGTCATAAGGGTCCTTCGTAGCAAGCGACAATCATATGTGGTTCCTTCAAGTTTATCATACGAGACTCACATACGATTCATAGTGCCTGTTACGACTTGTAGTGAGGTTCTCGTAAGCTTGCCCAAGTTCTGAATAATATTTCTGGAAATGGAAATGAGCCCAGACTATTACTCGTAGGTCACCCTACGAGTCATAACTGCACTCATACCTGCAAACCTGCAGTTGCATCAGTGCATATTTAATTGTTAGTTGTTTTTGTTCTTGTTCTTTTTTTTTGTATTTCAGTGGATCAAACATCTTGAATTTACATGTTGCTTTGTGGTTTTTTTGCATATATAATGCCTCCAAAAGATAAATGGGCAATTCAAGCTCTACAATGGAGATTGTAGGATAAATCCTCCGACACTGAGCAATCCGAGGGCTCTGTGGAAGTCCACAGAGATAGGTTAGACCAGGATGCTAATAGACCTCAGACTCAGGCACTCGCAGCATAGACGCCCATGGAAGCGAGTAGTTCCTCCCTGTCTAAAGAGGAGGAACAACAGAGCAACGAGGATGGGTTAGATAGCAGCATGCCATATATGACCCCCTCACACTCAGGTTTAGAGTCAGAGTCAGAGAGCACTTCTCAGCAGGAGAAGGTCCAGCTCTAGCCCCCAGGCGACCGCAGATGGTGCATCCCTGGGATGAAGGAAATATATGACCAAAGGTTGGAGCCAAAGGGGTAGGGCAAACCAGTTTACCAATTCCATGAGGAGTCCCGACTGAATGCCTCAGGTTTAGATAGAGTGCAAGGATTGGATACTGGGTTAGATGAGCACAGACTACGATGGACCACATAGCAGTTGGTCAAATATTCCCCTTACATAGTTCGTGAGTTCTATATGGATTACCTTGCTACACTCCACCGGGGGTTGCCAAAGAACAAAAGACCAATTGAGCAGCCAAGGTTATGGGTGGTGAAAGTTTAGGGGAGAAGATTTGATATGTCAGAGGAGACGATTCGATGAGTGAAATTTGGGCCTACTTATATAGCCCCTCAGTACATCGCAGAGTATGATATCCTTATTGAGAAGGTAATAACAACGGTGACTAGGAAGGACATCAGGGATAGGCCAGAGCTTCTATGGTGGATCACTAGCTAGATTTGTAAGGAAGGTGTTGAGCTGACGTGGATCACAAACCACGCAGATCCTATAATAAAGCCTACCTCTCATTTCGGGCCAAGTTCTGGTGGCCCATTATCCATTAATATATTAGACCAACTTTTATGGATAATGTGATCTCCCTCGAGAGAGTTATATTATTGGCCAGCCTTTTAGCTGGGTATGCTATAGATTTGGCCTGGATCATTTTGGAGCAGATTCATAAGGCTGCAGCTTGGATGAACACCTCACTGTCGTTTGCAGTTTTGATTCATTGACTATGTAGTACAGTAGGTATTCCTATTGACCCTCATCGGGACCCTCATGTAGAGGCCGTATGCACTATAGATCCCAGCCTGATGAAGGCTGATGAGAACCTTGTGGACTTACCATGAGCAGCACCTCTAACTATCTCAGAGCCATTCCCGATAGAGCCTCAGATTCCAAGTGCACCTCCAGCTACTACCGGCACAACTCTGGCTACTACAGAGCCTACATCTGCAGTTGAGATCGAGTCTACAACATCCTCCAAAACTATAGCACTAGCAGCACCATCTTTACAGGTTTACCCTCTTTTCTCTGATGTTGTATTTCAGGCTTTATTGCGCAGAGTGACTGTAGCAAAGGTTAGGCTGTGTGAGCTGTCAATGTGGGTCTGCCCATTGATTGATCAGACTGTTCAGGACTCTAAAGAGAGGATGAAGGCATATGCTTGAGAGTTGGTGGATGAGAGAGTCTGAGTAGTGGACGCCAGGTCGATGCGTTTGAGGCCCGAGTTCACAAGAGGCTTGAGGGAGCTAGGCTTGCCGATGCAAGTACAGTTACTGAGGAGTTGGCCAAATTCAACGCTGACTTATTATAGATGTTGACAGCCCTTGTTCCAGCCCTAGAGGGAGCACTGATAGGAGATGAGGCATTTGATTAGATTATCGACCGTTCGGACAACCAAGGGTAGAGGCCCGTTGAGCACATTTACCTAGAGCCGACCTCGAAGAAGCCAAGACAGGAGGAGCATGGTCTAAATGGTTGTTGGAGTT
>DF357876.1:101587-112214 GCA_000787875.1 Solanum virginianum | reverse complement strand
TCGAAGAAGCCAAGACAGGAGGAGGAGCCCATACCTGAGGAGGTGGTGTAAGAGTCACTTTTGTTGGTGGCTATTCAAAGAGAGAGAGCACAGCACACCCCACATAGACAGGGTACTTTCGGTACTGCAGTAGAGAAGGAGAGACAGCCCCAGGATCCCACAGTCCAGTTAGAGACTAGTGCTTGATGCACCATGATGTTTGACCCTTTTTGACCCCAACTCTTACTTTGCTTTATGGACATTTTTTCCTTGTGTTAGACAATATTATTTTTTTGTTATTTGTTGGATGTTTTTGTTGGATAATGTTTTTATGTTTGGTATTGGGTATTATTCTTGTTAATTATCTATATATGTTTTCATTTTCTCATCTAAAGTTTGTGTTTTTGTTACTTTGAGGACAAAGTATCATCTTTTGGTGGGGTGGTGGAAGTTATTGGTTAAGGTGAAGTCTGAGTGCCTTAAGTCCATAACTTTCCCTATTTTTGATCCCAAGGTTTTCCTGTCATGTTTCTTTTTTCTTGTGGATGTTTAAATTTCTGTTGAAATGGCATGTTTTAGGAAGTATAGATAAGTTATAAATGCATAGTAATGTTATATTTTGGCATATATATAGTTCTTAGATTTTTTTTAAAACTTTTGATGCAAAATTAGGTACCATCAAAATTTTTGAGGTTATGATTATTGATGCATTCACACATTTTTGAGTATATGGCAATGTTTGTTCTGATAACGTGAAGGTAAGCTAAGACTGAAAGCATGACCTGTGAGTCTATAATTGATTATGGATGCAATTGTCATGTGTGTTGTGAGCTTATTTTGATGCATTCATGTATCATTTTATGGAATCAGAACTTGCCCTAGTACTCTAAAATTGGTTTGGTGATTTGGTTGATTTGGAAGTGATATTAGGCCTTTCTTCCGATTGTAAGCCCACTTTTGCCTAAATTACCTACCAAATGAACTAGTGAATCCCTTGTTCCAAATGTTTGAGCTTCTCATGTACTCATGTTTTTCTTGACACCTTGCTAACCTTACCTCATTTGATGAAATACCCTAATATTAGCCCTGATCTATCCTTGAACATGTGAACCTTGATTGAGGCTAAAAGCCTAAATTGAGGGTGGTTGTTGCATTGGTGGCCCTGATTTGAGGCATAGATATTGTGTAATTCACTTTAGGCTAAAATCCTAAGTTGAGGGTGGCCCTTATTGTGGTAAAGTAACAAAAATAAGGTAATTAATTGCGGTGAAAAGAAGAAAATGACTGGTCATGAGTTGGGTGAAGAAAAAGAAAAAAAAGAGTGCCTTGAGTAGAAAAGATTAGCAAAGGGGTAAAAAGAAAGAAAATGAATATATCATGAGCCGGGTGAAGAAAAAGAAAAGAAAGAGTGCCTTGAGCTAAAAAGATTATCAAAAACGAGTTCAAAATGAAGGTACAACTGAAAAGTGAAATAAAAAAGCCCAGGAAAAGATTGAAATGGGGAAATAAGGGAAGAGTTAGTGAAAGGGTTGGATTATGAAAGCAAAAAGTGCTGGTAAACATGGTTCAAGGATAGCTTTTAGTCACTATTTGCCTAAAATACCATACCAAAGCCCCTGAGACCATGTTACAAGCCAATAAGTCCTAAAGTGATCCAAATTCACTTTAGGACCAAACTAAAGAATGAGTATATAGGCAAGCTTATGGTGTTAGTCATTGTGCATGAATTTCAATTGTGAGAGTCGGAATATTTCCTTAGTCCCTGATTTCTGAATGTTCTTGAGTTAGTATAAGGGACTTCTTTCTAGTGAGGACATTTGCACTACTTGAGTAGCATATGACTATACCAGTAATTGTGGATGGTTGATGCTCCTTAGCTTATCATAGTTGGATTGCCAGGTATCTCATTATGTTCCTGTTTGCTAAATGATTTTACAATCCTATTTTGAAAATGGTAGTTGGGTGCCTGAATCAGAGGAGATGATATATATGCCATTAGCATAGTTGCTATGTATTTCTCTTTTTTTGTGTTGATTGAATCGTCGCTTGAGGAGAAGCAACAATTCTAAGTTGAGGGTGTTGATGTGCTATCAAAATACAACACATTTGGTGCATGAAACAAGGGATTTTGTGAGTTCTTAAAGCAATTTTTTAGTGTTTTGATGTGTTTTTGTGTTAATATTGCAGAAACATTAGGTTGGCATGATTTTGAAGTAAAGTTGCAGATTTTGCTGAAGTATAGGCCTTACGAGCCAACCTATGAGTCATAGCTTAAGCTACGAGTCATAGGGTGGTGTCGTAGCAGGAATTAGAAACTAAAAATTAGAAATCTACCAAGTCAAGGTCACTCCTATGGGGACATCGTACAAGTCATAAGATACACTACGACTCATATAGGTGGGCTTGTAGCAAGAATCAGAGAGCTGAAATGTTGGACCAAGAACTAAAGACCAAGATTATGAAATAAACATACGAGTCATAGCCCAAGCAACGACTCTTACCAATAGGTCATACTAGTTCAGAACAAGATGACAAGAATCTGATATAAGACCCCGACTACGACTCATAGGTCATCCTACGAGTCGTAACTTTGAAACTTATCAGCTGCCAACTGTTTTTTCTGTGTAAATTCTAGGATTATTTTATAAATACTATACATAGCTTAAGTTAGGTTTTTGAGGTAGCTCCACCAGTAGACATTACACAATTACATTTTGAAGTTTTTCTTAGGTTTTTAGGGTAGATTATTGTTCTATCTTGGAAAACCCATTTTGGGGATTGCAAATCTTATCTTGTACTCATTGTTGATCAACCAAGCTTGTGGGTTTGTAACTTATGGTGCCTATCTCCTTCATTGTTATTGGTGAAAGTCTCAACTATGTCTCTTATATGCATTCTTGTGTGTTTTGCTTTAACCATGAGTAGCTAAGCACCAATAACTTGGGGTTGCGGGAAGTTTGGATAGTTGACTTTAAATAACCTAGCTTTATTGCATTTCTATGATTAGGGTTTTATAATTATTATCTATTTCCCTTCATTTTTATTATTGTTTAGTGGTGGCCAACACCAAACCTTGCCTACTATCACGATCTCGACCAAGGTAGTGACGCATAGGAAAAGAGAAGTAGATGACAGAATTCGATAGATGTGTTCTCATCTAATTAACCCAACCTAACCAAGAGGAGGTTGACTGAGACTATTGGTAACGATTAGTTGGCATGCCATGGTGGCCAACCAAGCGCCATGGTGAAATTCGACCTTCACCTTCATAAGAGGGCTGGAAGTACCTAAGTTACCGTCCTGCATGTGACTCACCAATTATAGTTATGTATCTTGAGTAATCAAGTCGACGAACCATAGGGAACACAATTCCCAAGTTGTTCCCAAAATTATGTGTTTCCTTGTGTTATAGTTAGTATTTGTTTTAGTTTGTTTTTGAATCACACAACCCCCCCCCCTTTAGAGATTGTAGTCATAAATACTAAAAATGATTAGTTGTAAAGTCTTGTAGTCAAGCCCTGTATTCCCGGTAGATTCGACCCTAACCTCGGTTAGATTAATTACTGATAGCGACTGCTTTCTTATTAGAGCGTGAACATCAATCAGTCCTTATGAGGTAATAGAGAGGGTCGGCAAGGTAGCTTATGAGTTGAAGTTTCCTAGAGAAATGAATTCGGTTCACCCTATGTTCCATGTCTCTATGTTGAGAAAATGTGTTGGTGATCCTAATGTTATTGTGCCTCTTGACATTTTTGGTATTGTTGAGGATAACTTCACTTATGAGGAGGTTCCAGTTCAGATCTTAGATAGGCTAGTAAAGAAATTGAAGAACAAAGAGGTGGCATTTGTTAAGGTCCTTTAGAGGAACCAACAAGTTGAAAGTACTACATGGGAGGCTGAAGCGGATATGCAAAAGCAGTATTCTTATCTTTTCCACTCTACGCAATCCTAAGGTACTAATCCTCAATCCCACATGTGATCTCAAGTGTTACATTTCAACCCCTATGTCACTCATATGCATTCATGTTTAAGTTGGTAAATTTATGATGATTTTACACTTATGTTGAGAATTTGAAAATGGTGTTTTACATGTTAAGCTGCATTCGTGTTAGGGCTAATTTGTTTATAATTACTCATGTCTTATGCATCTCTTTCACATTCAGGAACGAATGTTCCCAAGGTGGAGATAATGTAACTATCCCCTAAAAGTGCCACAAAACGTGCCTCGGAATGCCCAAAATTTTGATTTTCATATATCTTAAAATTCATTCATTATTTTAAAAATCCGACTTCATAGTTGTGATAAGGGGGTCAAAATTAGGTGAAAAGGGGTCTAACCCCAATTTAAGAGCAAAAGATTAGCAATTATAAATTTTTAAGTGACGAATTCCAATGAGGTTTACGTGTTCCCTCTGCAACGCACCAAGAGCGCACGTCAGTGTAACTCCTTCTTCACGACCTCTCCGTAATGTTGAGAGGTGTATTTTGCCTGATAGTGATTTCTTGACTGGCCCAAAATATTCTAAGTGTTGGGCCCAAGTTTCCCAAACGTGTTTTTATCTATACTTAGCCAAATTTCACCCTTATATCATCCTAAATATTTCTCAATACTCCCCAAAACACTTAGCTATATTTACACTCCAAATTTCAAGACTCAAAACCCTTATCAAGATTTAAGGATTCTCTTCAAGCTTCAAGCCTCCATCTTCAAACTTCACCAAGAACTTCTCCAAAAATAATGTATGTAGTGTTGAACCATTGGATCCTTTAACCCATGGTGCCTAAGTCTACTTTTTACTAATATTGCATGACTTAAAGTTGATTTTACATGTGGATCTTGTAGATTGAGAAATTTACTGAATAGTGATTTTAGTTCATGAATCCTATATAAAGTGTAGAATCTTAGATCTAATGTTGGATTTGATGAGGGATTTTGATGTAAATGTCTTGGGGTGTTGCAAGGTGTTGATTTATGATTTTACTATATATTTTCTTCCATGATTTCATCTCCAAATTGCATGGTCTTTTACCCCCACTATACACCCCCAAGGTGTTTGATAAAATGTCCAGATTATGATTTCTTGAGGAATTGAAGGTTCAATGCATGTCTCTTGAGGAAATGAAGGTCCAATGCATGAGATATGATATAAATGACATTATGATGATGAAATGAGCTTATGTATATGATTTTTCCTATGTGAAGTATTGCACTAGAGTATTTGATGAATCCTATATAATGTGTAGAATCGACCATGCCTAATTCGGAGGGTTTAAGCACTCGGATAACCTAGTGAAAGGTTTGTACTTCTCCACCTGGTGATGGGGGTGGCATCATCACTAACCTAGATAGGGGTTTGTACTCATCAACCTAGGGAAGGGTTTGTACTTCTCCACCTGGTGATGGGGGTGGCATCATCACTAACCTAGATAGGGGTTTGTACTCATCAACCTAGGGAAGGGTTTGTACTTCTCCACCATGGTGATGGGGTGGCATCATCACCAACCTAGATGAGGGTTAGTACTTATCTACCCAAGTGATGGGACGCAACATCACTAACCTACCAAGGGGTTCGTACTTTGGAAAACTTGTTTGGTCTCTTCTACACAAATGATATCCTATATGAGTATGAATTACTTAAGCATGTTTTACTTATACATTGATCATACATGTCATATTGTTATAATATGCCTATTTTCTAATTTATGTATTTTTAGTATGTTGTCTATCTATTGTTGCATTGCACCCTACATACTTAGTACATAGAAACATACTAACGCATACTCTTGCCTACATGATATCACCATGTAGTGACTAGTGCTCAATTTGATCATCCTCCTTCTCCTCATGGCTAGTCTTTTCTATTCTATGCTTGTTGGTGAATCCTCCATTTCGGGGACCTTAGTCTATGTTGCTATTATCTATGTATTAAGACTCTTTCTTATGTTTTATTTTGAAGATGAGGGTGAGCTCTGTTGGTTTCTCTTGGCCCCCGCTCTATCTATGTATCTAGAGGTGTTTCTTGGACAAGTTGTGTATCTATGATATGAGCTATAACTCCTTGGCCTTTATTAATGTTGTTTTGCAAGCTATCCCTTAGCCCCCTATGCCCCTTATGCTTGTTTTATGTCTTTTACATGCTTCCGCGACCAATGATGTGTAATGATAAGTTGAAAGGCTTGACATTCGCCGTGTCACATCTAGGTCCTAGGCTTGGGTCGTAGCATTGATCTTTGGTTCCTTCCAACGAAAGAGACCTAAACATTTTCAAGCATTTTTCATGAATTTTACTCACTTTAAAGTTGGATTTTCAATTGTCTTGCTTATTAAATCTAATTAATGTATGGTTATACTTATGTGATGACTTTAAGTTGATTTAAACTATATTATGATGAATTACATTGGGTTTATGAAATTATGAATATCCATGTCCCTTTTTAAGGCTTGTTTATGCATGGGTGATTACGTTATGATTATAAATATGGATTTAATTATGTTTTCTTTTGAAATTCATACTATATTATTGATTTTAGATTAAATCTTAATTACCCATGCTTTTCTCACATCATTCATCGCATTTTCATTCATGACATTAGATTATTATGGAAATTATAAAGTGGGTTAAGCTCAATTATGTTCTATGATATGATTTTGATAATATATTAGTTATGACAAGAATTTGATCACATACATGTCTATGATTATGGCTCATTGAGCATTTTGGGTTCCTGCACCATCTTGTATATGAATGGGCTATTCCTATGCATGAGTATTATGATTATGAAATTATGATTTTGGTATTTGAGCCTAAGTATGAATTATTATGAATGGTGTTTGACTTTCAAGCCAAATTATGCATTGAAATGGTTTTGGAAATGACTATTGTCTTTTTAAAAGCATGTATATGTATACGTAAAAGTATTCTTATGGGATGACGACTTAGGACCAATAGATTGGGTTGTTAGGGCTATCCCTAAGTGCCTTCTCCCTTTCCTTGAACTATGTGCCTAACATAGGATCCTTTCCAAAATGGGTGTTGTTCCCATAAGGAAAGATGCCCCTAAAATGGGGGTTATTCCCATAAGGAGAAGACAGTATATGATATGACTTGATATGCTATATGTGAAAATTCTATCCGAAATGGGAGATGTTCCCATGAACCATTGGATCCTTTAACCCATGGTGCCTAAGCCTCCTCTTAACTAATATTACATGATTTAAAGTTGATTTTACATGTAGGTCTTATATATTGTTTTAGCATGTTTTGAGCTCTAACGTTAGGTAGAATATGGTTTGCCTTTGCCAAATAGACTACCTCTTTACTAATGAGGGGATTTCATTAGGATTCCAAGTAATAGCTCGCTTGGTCTTACTCTTGTTGGTTGAGGTAACATCCCCACTATATATATATATATATATATATATATATATATGAGCATTATTTCCATTTCATACATCATGAATTTCATAGCATCTTGTTATATTACATTCCATGCTATAAATCTCTTTCTATATTATGTGCCCTTGCCATCTAACATTGTATGCAGGTTTTGATAAGTTACATGCTTTGCACCCCACATACTTAGTACATTCAAATGTACTAACACATACTTTTGCCTATATGATCTCACTATGTAGGGCTGCCATCTAACATTGTATGTAGGTTTTAGTAAGTTATAGGCATTGCACCCCGCATACTTAGTACATTCAAACATACTAACACATACTTTTGCCTATATGATCTCACCATGTAGGGATTGGAGATTACTTTCATCCACTGTTTGATGCTAGATCGGAATTGAGACATTTGTCATGGTGAGTCCTATCTTCCAAGAACAAGCCACCATTCCACTATCTATATTGCTTCCATTTCTATTATTTACTTTGAAGGTGAGCCTAAGACATGCCTTGGCCTCCATCTTATCTTAAGACTAGTGGCATTGTTCGACACCTTGTAGACTCTCGTCGGATTGATATGTTATGTGTTGTATTTGAACCTTATGATTATGGTCATCTATTGGATATGGTTATTATGGATTGATTATGGGAATTTTGATATATACGTATTTTTTATGTTGAAACATAGAAGATTCTAACTCCCAAAATGGACCTATAGAGTTAGTTATAATTACCCGCCCCTTAGTCTTTATGTGCTACGTGTTATGTGAATCCATATTAATTCCTCTCCCTATGATATCCCCATAGCATAAGTCCTACTTTCTCGGCCTTTAAAACTATGTGCTTACTATTTTAATATGCCTCCGAACCAATGATGTGAATTGGGATACTTTGAGGCTTATTTGATGCAAGTGAAGTGCATAAAGGATAAGGAGGGTGATGTGTTGGTGGATGATACTTCCATTAAACTAAGGTGGCAAGCTTACTTTCATAAAATCTTAAATGAAAAACAAGATAGAGATATTGAGTTGGGTGAATTGGCACTCTCCAAAAGTCATCGTGATTTTGGTTATTGCAAGCGGTTCAGAGTTGAGGAGGTTAGAAGGGCTATAAGTAAGATGAAGAAAGGGAGGGCGATTGGACCTAATGAGATTCTGGTAGATTTTTTGAAGAATATGGTTGATGATAGCATTGCGTGGTTGACTAGACTGCTCAATGCTATTATGAAGACGGCCAAGATGCCTGATGAATGGAGGAGGAATACAATGGTTCCATTTTATAAGAACAAGGGGGATATTCAAAATGGTAACAATTACAGGGGTATCAAAGTGCTAAGTCACACTATGAAGGTCTGGGAGAGAGCGGTGGAGATGAGGTGAAGAGAGTAGTATATATTTCCAAGGACCTATTTGGATTCATGCTAGGGCGGTTGACTACTGAAGCAATTCATCTTGTTTGGAGATTCAAACAACAACAATAATATAGGAAAAGAAAGAAGGACCTTCATATGGTGTTCATAGATCTTAAGAAGGCCTATGACAAGGTTCCAAGGGATGTCCTTTGGAGGTTTCTAGAGGTGAAAGGTGTCCCAATGGCATATATTAGGGCGATTAAGTACATGTACAACTGCAATGACCCCAAAAAGTGCCGAAAAATGTGCCTCGAAATGCTTGGAATTTTAATTTCCATATATCTCAAAATTTGTTCTTTATTTCAAAAATCTGACACCATATTCTAATTCAGGAGGTCAAAATTAGGGGAAAGAGGGTATAACCCAAATTTTAGATCAATCAAATCACAATTTCAAATTTTCTAAAAAATTAATTTCCAAAGAAGGTCTGCAAAGCTCCGCGACGTGCCTCTATCGTGGAGCAGTGTTAATTTTGCCCAGTTTTGTTGTCTTAGGCCTAAGTTTTTCCAAATGTGCTCTTACCTATACTTAGCTTTATTTCACCCTCATATCATCCTAAATACTTCCCAATACTCACCAAAACACTTAGCCATATTTTCACTCCAAAATTCAAGCCATGCTATAAGGCTTGTTTAGGGACTTTCAAGTTCCCATTCGCCATTCACTCCTAGACCCTAGGTCTAGGTCATGACAGAGATGGTATTAGAGCACTAGGTTTATAAATAGAATCCGAAACTAAGGATTGCCTTCACGCTTTAAGCCTCCATTTTCAATCTTCACCAAGAACTTCTTCAAAGCTAAGATATGTAGTATTAAACCATTGGGTCTTTGTACCCATGGTGCCTAAGTCTCCGTTTTACTAATACTGCATGATTTAAAGTGGATTTTACATGTGGGTCTTGTATATTAAAAATTTTACTGCGCAGTGATTTATGTTCATGAAAGTATGATTTATTTAGCATATTTTGAGCTCTAAATATTAGATCTTATGTTGGATTTGATGAGGGATTTTGATGTGAATGTCTTGGGGGTGTTGCAAGGTGTTGATTGATGGTTTTGCAATAGATTTTCTTGCTTAATTTCATCTCTAATTTGCATTGTCTTTACCCCTATTACACACCCTCAAAGTGTTTGATAAAATGTCCGGCTAGGGTTTCTTCGGGAAATAAAAGTTTGAAGGGTCTTTTACCCAAATTACACACCCTCAAAGGAAATGAAGGTCCAAAATATGAGATATGATATGAATGATGCTATGATGATGAAATGAGTTTATGTATATGATATACTCTCTATAGAGTGCTACATTAGACCATACACGATCTGGGGAGGGGGGAGGAGGGGACAAGAGCCCGGTTAACCATGTTGGGGGTTTATACTCATTAACCATGCGATGAGTTTATACCGCACAACCACCAAGGGGTTTATACCTTGAACAACTAGCTTGGTCTCTTCTTCACATATGAGATCCTATATGAGCACGAATTACTTAAGTGGGTTTCACTTATGCATTCATCATGCATGTTATATTATTACATTATCCATATTGCCTATTAATATATTGTTTGATTATGATGCTTACTTCTTGTTTACATTGCATCCTACATACTTAGTACATTCAAATGTACTAATGCATACTCTATGGCTACATATGTCACTATGTAGGAATAGGTGCCCACATTGATCATCCTCCTCCACATGGCTAGTTCAGTATTATTTAAGCTACTTATTGAGTCCTCCACTTCATGGACCTAGTCTATGTTCCTTCTATTATGTATTGAGACATTCATCTTTATTGTTTATATGACTATGAGGGTGAGCTCGGTTACTGTGTCTTGGCCCCC